>WOGP01001887.1:0-17925 GCA_015342065.1 Leptinotarsa undecemlineata
AGGGGCGACTGAATTCCGCCCTAACACACTATTATGGGATATAGTATTGTATTATCGTATTATAATTAAGTGTGAATAAAGACATATTATTATTATTTCAATAAAATCAGAACAATGCAGACAAATGGTGTACGTGAAATAATCGAACTTTCGGAAAAACTTTTCCAGAATATATCCAATAAAATTTCTTAGGCAAAAACTCAGTGTTGGTGATTTCGAACGTCAAGATAGTAAAGATAACAGTAATTGAAAAAACTTATCACAGCACAATAATATCACTACTATATAACTAATAATTTCACAGTTCGCCCTCATTTTGTTGCTAATTAGTTGCGAAAGAAAATTAACGTCAAGTTGGCGATATGGCTTTTTTATTATCAAGTTTTCTGAACTTTGACTAGACTATCCATTTGTTCTAATTATTCATTAACTAGTTTGGGAAGGAACATTTTTATTTTCTAACAATACAACTTCGTTACTGTTGACTTTTCTATAAGTTTGACTGGAAAATTAGTTTGCTCTAATTATTCGCCAATTAGTTGCGAATCAAATTTTTTATTTTGAATAAAACATAGAGACTTGACCAAATTTGTTTACTATAATTATTCACTAAGTAATTGTGAGGAAACAGTATAGGTATATTGTTCAACAATTTCCTTGAAGTTTCACTTTAAACACGAGGGCGAAATGTAGATAAGGCTTCCCACATGTATTGCATACTATACTTTTTCCACGATTTCTAGTTGAAAATGTTTATATCGAACAAATGGATAAATTAATAATGAAGCATTAATTGATAGTATATAGCTACACAAATTTTCGAGTCTTATACCTGGTTGTTTATTTACTGATATTACGTAGGTTCACTATCAGAACTGATTCCAAATCGTGTACGTCACCAATTTTTGGTTTATGAGTCCATCTCCTTTAAGAGCACCAGCAACACCAAAAAGTAAAATTACCAGAAAGTTAATATAATTCAACTATTTACTGTATACTTTTAGGAGAGATACATTTTTTGGAACAGAAAGGTTTTGGCTTTCTACTTCACCATCAAAAAAATATCGGAATCTTCTAAAAAAAGGAAAACAGTAAATATTTCATGTTCATTCAATCAATTTCATATCAATGAAAATTTGTTTGCAGCACTTGCCTTTCTGACTACTCTGTTGGCATAATATTTTACTGAATTATATATTATCATGTTTTGAGTTTCATTTGCTGTTTTCGTTGAATTAATTTTTCATTTGTATTCTTATTATGCAATTGAGATAATGACGTGACAATTAACATAGCGACTGACGCTGATGTCAAATAGAGCAGTCAACTTGAAATAAGAGATACAGTGAAGGTTGAAATCAACAGCGTTGGCAAACCCGCTATAAATGTTAATGAAATAAGAAGATAAAGACTTTTGACAGTTGACTAGAGATGGGAAATACCTTTCCTCTAGTGGAAAAATTCCAGTCGTGAAAGCAACTGAAGAATACCGCGACAAAAGATCGAGATAAATAATATCATTGTATATAGTCTATATAAAAAGATAATACTGTATAGCCACATAATACTAAACAATCTATTCTGTGGCACGAGAAGGGATGACCCATCTCTACAGTTGACTAGTAGAAGAAAAAAGAAGTAGAAGTCACAGTAGAAATGATGTTTATTGTTTGAATTTAGTTTTTGGATAGTTCCCAGAGTATAACATAAATAAAATATTACCGTAACTTGTACATTCAATACAATTATTTTATAAACGTCGCCTAACTTCAAATAACCTGAAATGGCTAATTCAGATGCTGTCCAAGTCAGCTCTTTACCTCTGCCCCCTATGCAGTATGTGAACCAATACACAGATGAACTAATCCGGCGGGGTAGGGCCCCCAAACCACCTCCTCCAATTCAAGACACTTATCATATGTTTGGCAACGCTTTCAACACCGAAGAAAGTATTATAAGGCCCCTGGAAAGTCAGGTTAGTAAAATAAATCTCTGGTAATTATATGAGTACTATTATTCTTTGTCTGACCTTATGTGCCTATTTCCAATCTTGTAACCACCTAACATATCTCAAATACTCCTGATACTGGTGGTCAGATGGATGTTATCTCTTAGTCTGTTGATGAGATGGATCATGCCATTATATTGGAAAAGCTTTGCCAATCTGGGTTATCCAGTGATATAATCCTATTTTTCAAGTAATATGTTGTAGGTCAACAAAAATTCGTCTTTTCCAATTCACATGACACAACTTATGGTCCAAGGCTGTTGACTGATTACTAGTTGACAATATTCAGATATAACTTTGAAAGTTTGGAATTTAAAAGATACTTTTAGCACTGATTTCATGTGTCCATTAACCGGTTCCATTTCATAGAAGAAAAAAACCAACGTTCTAAAATCCCAACCAAAAAATGTCCTCACAAAATTACTGATTAGCACAAATAGTAATAATTTAAATAGGATGTATAATTTAAATATATGATGCCAAATGTGCGATAATTCACTTCTTTGCATTTCAGTGTACTTGATGTTGTTTCTTTTGAAGTAGGATTATTTTCATTTATTCTGTTAGGCAATAAATACTTTCATCACCAACTATTAATCTCTTTTCAGGGTATCAAGAGACTCTACCCATTACATTTCGATAGGCGAAGAGAGTTGAAAAAATTAAACCAGTCTCTTTTAGCCAACTTTCTTGACCTGCTGGATCTACTCGTTAACTGCCCTGATTCCCCACGTAGAGCAGAAAAGGTGGAAGATCTCAGCCTGCTGTTCATTCATATACATCACTTGTTGAATGAATTCAGGCCACATCAAGCCAGAGAGACGCTAAGGGTTATGATGGAGCTACAGAAGAGGCAAAGGATTGAAACAGCTAATAGGTATGTATTGTCTTAGGTTAGGGTATGTGCATTTTTTAGGTCTCCAATAGATCCGATAATTTTCAGGCAGGCTCATTGTTACTTACGAATTCTTATATGTTTAGGAATTTTGGGAGAAGCATTAACATTTAGAGATACAGCTATCCAACAAAAAATATCAGGATTCAATTTTTCCCAATATTCTTTTTTGAGGTTCATACAAAATCATTACATGGTCTGAAAATAATGTACTACAACTGAAAGTACATAAAAGCACAATGTATTTTATTCAATTTTGTACTTGTACCACTTGTAAACATCTTTCGACTCAGAGTACAATCATCTTATGTCACTGCCAGTATTTCAAGTGTTCCTAATCCCATTTTTTACATAAAATTTCATGCAAATTCCCTGATCCATTTTATTTGATAATATAAAATCGTCGAACACATAAAACACTTCTAACTTTTATACCTCTTATTAAAAAACTATGTGTTAAACAACTCAAACTATGAACATATGTTCGAGATGAGAATACCAAAATAAATGAAATGAAAAATCGCTAATTGAATGTATGTAGCCCGTGAAATTTTTACAATCACCTTATTTTTTGAACAGCCAGTGTATATGTAATGATATCAAGCTTTACAAATTTTGCACAAGCCCCTCTCATGATACTTATCAAAATCTGTATTTCCGTTTACGTCTCACATTAACTGATTCTTTTCATTGTTTTTTATCAACTTGTTTCAGATTCCAGAAACATCTAGACAAAGCCCTGGATATCCTTCAGCAAGCAATACAAAACATTCCAGAACCGATGGAGGTGGACTCCAAAATCATGATAGAAACTGACTTGCTGATAAGCAGTGAAAAAAATGATAATGCTGATGGTAAGACAGATCCTTGCTATATCTTGGACAGGATCATGTGCAGTGTTATTGATAACATGCCATGACATTACTTTATCTGATTGAATATAAGTGTTTATGTAATATATATTTTCTTTTTCAAAAGAATTGTTATTTTCCCACAAATAGCAACATTTCACAAGTTTTCCAACCCAGTAAGTGACAAATTGTTCAGACAGGTTCCCAGATAAAAAATTGGTCAAAATATGTGATGAAAATGGCCGGTACTTCATGAGAATCCATGACGTACTTATTCAAGTAACAATTTATTGTGGGATTTTCACTGTACAGTTCAATAAACCGCGGACTTGTGAACAGTTGATTGAAAAGTTCACAATAAGGTGTTACTCGAATAAAATTGGTTCTGGAATTTATCAACTACCTCCCTACGAACAACAAACCTCTGAAGTCAACTTATGAAAATTAAAAATAAAGGGGGTAAACATGTAATTATTGCACGAGTTCGATAATAAGCAATGAATCCTAATCGTCCAAGAGTAATACACTAGCAGTGGTGTCACAAACCCTAGGGTCTCCATTTCTTGGGTTCTTTATAGAATTCAAAAACAAGAAAAGGTACGTGCTCTGACCAAATAGTTCTGCAACCGATGAGTGGGGTAGTTTATTTAATTAGATTAATTGAAAAGTTCAAAGTATTCAAAAATACTTTATTGTGAGATTTTCACTAAACAGTTTTACGAAAACGCAATGAGTAACTTCATTTCCAATATGCCTCACACTAATTCAGTAATTGGTAATCAAGTAGTTATAACAACCAGTAGCCCAGCAGGTAAAAATTATTATTACTGTTCATTTGACTAAGTCCAATAAATTTTCTATGAAAATCAATTCACGTGTGGGTGTCCAATAGGAAATTTTATTGTTATTGACTCCAGCAAGTTTAATTTTATAGTTCATGTCGAAGTCGTGATTGTTTTCTAACAAATGGCATGCATAGGTTTGGTTTCCTTCATATGAACATTTTTGTGTTATCAAATTCTGGTTTTGAAATTTCCAGATGTTCTTCCAATATAGACACAAGCAACATTGTGGTTTGGAAATACCTCTAATACCTTTCCTGTCAGTATTTTAAAAGTGTTAGTGTGTTATTTTTAAAGTGAGGGTATATTTGTTCAACAGCTTGTTTGAATAGTTTTTTATCGAGAATGTGATGAATTCCACCCCATACAACAATTTTCTGAAAGTATATTGGAATTGAAATAATTTACCATCAGGATTTCTTTCACGACCTTTCCTTAGC
Source organism: Leptinotarsa undecemlineata (assembly GCA_015342065.1). Lineage (NCBI taxonomy): Eukaryota > Metazoa > Arthropoda > Insecta > Coleoptera > Chrysomelidae > Leptinotarsa > Leptinotarsa undecemlineata. Next base: position 5,037 of record WOGP01001887.1, read on the forward strand.
CAGTTTGAACTATTTTATGGACCGTCAAAGTACAATTAATAGTAAGAGATTTTTCAACGGAATAGTTTTCGATTCATATGAAAAGATCTTCCACCTGTAAGGGTTCTTTCATGATTATTCAAAGTGGTGAGAAGGATCTCAAATTGTCCACTTTAAGTAGATGTCTTTTCAATGCAGATGAAATAATTCTCCACCAGGATGAGTTCTTTTAGGATCTCTCAAGATATGATAATTTGATTTTGAACAGATTTTGCAATGAAGTAGTTTTCCTCTTGTATGGATTTTTTAATGTACTTTTCAATATTTTTTTAACAAAAGTATTTTTGACAATTCACAGCAAACTTATTTTTAATTTGGGTTTTGTCATTATTTAAACTGAGGTGAGGTATCACACTGAGATGAAGACAAAGACAACATTCTTGAAATAAAATGAAGTCTTCCAACAGGTGAGGAACAAACTAATAAAAAGAGTACGGTGAAAGAAGGTGGACTAAATTTCCAATAATCATCTCGATAAGCCTTGCCGAAATATTTAATAATAGACCTAAGGAATAGGTTAAAATTCATATTGTCACACTGTATATAATTGAATTCATTTTATTTAAAGTTGCAATTTGGTTTGAAATTATTTGAAATGAGGAAGGATAGTAGTCCGTTTTAAAAAATTCTGAAATTCTTTCCATGCACTTGACAAAGTTGGGTTCATTTACTTTTTCAGTTTTGCTATTTTCATAAAAAACATCAAATATTGATCTCATCCTCTTTTTGATTTATTATGCCAGATTTTTATTGTTTATAATTTTTTATACTTTGCAAAGGATATTATTATTGTGCAGTGCTTTATAATTAAACATTCTTGCTTGGAGGATATTTTCCTTACAAATAACAGTAACTGTCATAATTTAAAATTTCTACCAATTTTGATAATACACTGGCAAAAGTGAAATTTTACAGTCGAAAACAGAAGATGGATCTCATTTTGCGGTAGATGTCTTGAAATTTGACTTTGCAACTGACCCCCTTGGTATCGTTGATATTCCAGGATCGAGTTCTCTGTCGAACCTGTAGATGGCGTCTTCTTAAGAGGAGGAGTCATCGCCTTTACTACTCAAATTTTACTCTCAGATTTGTCCCTAATATGAACTTTTTCGTGAAGTTTCAAAGAACTACTACGAGAAAAATATTTTTTGCAAAAGTCACAACGAAAGGGGTTTTCATTGGTATGGGATACCATATGCGTTTTTAGATAGCATTTTTTAGTAAAAGACTTTGAGCAGATTTCACATTGAAATAGGTTTTGCCCAGTATGAAGCTTTTCATGAATTTTCATATCTTCATTGCGAACGAAAGACTTTGCACAAAATGTACAACTGAATGGCCTTTCTCCAGTATGACTTCTTTCATGGCTTTTCAATGGACTACTGGAAGCGAAAGATTTTGTGCAAAATTTACAATTATATCGTTTTTCATTGGTATGGGTTATCAAATGAGTTTTCAGATATCTTTCGAAAGTGAAAGTTTTCGTGCAGATTTTACATTGAAACAGGTTTTCCTCGGTATGGATTTTTTCATGACGTTTCAATGTACCACTCTGAATAAATGATTTTGAGCAAACTTTACAATAGAAGTGTTTGTCCCCAGTATGTATCCTTTCATGAACTTTCAAATGCCCCTTTTGAGTAAATGATTTCTTACAAAACATACAAAGAAAAGGACTTTCTCCAGTATGAGTGCTTTCATGAATTTTCAAATTTTCTTTTTGACTGAAAGATTTTTTGCAAAAGTTACAATGGAAAGGACCACCTCCAATATGAATCTTCTCATGAATTTTCAAATTCCTATTTTCAATAAATGATTTCGAACAAATTTTACACTGAAATGGTTTTTCACCTGTATGAATTCTTCCATGAACTTTTAGGTTACCCTGTGTACTGAATGACCTTGTGCACACTGTACACTGAAATGGTTTTTCACCTGTATGAGACCGTTCATGACGTTTCAAATTAACATTTATGTTGAAAGCTTTTGAACAAGTTCCACACTGAAATGGTTTTTCACCAGTATGAACTCGTTCGTGAATTTTCAAAGCACTAATCTTACTGAATGATTTGGTACAAAATTTACAAAGAAATGATTTTTCCTCAGTGTGCGACTTTTGATTAGAGATGAAGTCGCTATTCTGGATTAATAATTTTGAGAAGTGTTCTTGGTTTTCAGGAGTTGTGCACTTATCGAATAATTCCAGACAACATTTCGAATCGGTTAGCTCTTGAGAGTTCTCAGCTGAATGAGTCACGTCCTTTTCATCAAGAAGTTTCTCTCGGTCAAGTACAAGTGATGCTGTAGTGTGAGTGTCTTCAGTTTCATCTAGTCGTTCAAGAAACTGCAATGATTCAGGATCTACAAAAAGAATAGATTATCAACTATTTGTTGTGAAGATTTTCTCTTCAACTATAAATGACTGAAATACATAAGAATAGGAAATGTAACTCTGAACTAGTAAACCAACCTATAAATACTGGACAATACTGGGAACTCTGGAAAAGAACTCGTACATCATTTCGGATGGTAAGCCATTTTGGATGTAGGATGCCGTGACTTACTAAACAATGAATTGTCATCCAAACTAAACGTGAATGCAAAATTTCAGCTTGTTCAGTTGAGGATAAATGTTTTAAAATCCAGTTACAAGATTTAAACCTAACATACATACAGACACTGTGAATTAAATGAAGGCTTGTACAATAAACATATTATTTGTTTAAACTTTTTAGATGATGAAAAAAAATGCAACAGAGTAATATTCATCAGCAGGATATGTCTAATCATAAGGAAGATAATTATGTTCTCAAACAAATTATGACTATTTCTCACAAGTAGAATACTCTATGAACAAATAATTGGAGAATATTTCCTATTTTTGTTTCAAATAGTTTGCAAATTAAGTGATCAAAATAGTTTGAAAACCTGAATTTGGTGTGATTTGAACACAAATCCAATCTTTTACAAATGGGAGATTCAACCCTGCCCAAAATATACTTCTTATAAAACTCGCCTATTTTAGTTTTTATGAAAGAATCCACATCCTCTTTTCCAATTGATTCTTCTCGAAATCTTGCAACAGTTTCGCAGAAAATATATTCCTTATCCTCTGTTTTTATTCGAGCTGTTTCAACAGCAGATATACTTTCCTCTTCAATGGATTCTTGTTTGTATGTTTGGATACACTTGAGACTGCCTTCTGTATTTTCTATGGCAGAACCTAAAACTGGTGATATTCAGTTGCCAATATAGAATGCATTGCCAAGCAGATCTTCCTCTACTTATCACTTCTTTAAGTTTGGCATTAAAAAACCAATTGATTCCTCACATTTATATTCAAATTTATCTTACCATTGCCATGATGTAGACAGTCCCTTCCACTTGACAATTCATAACCAAACAACATACTTTCAGGTAATTCTTCTTTCACCATTTCAATTTTCATAATAGTGTTGATATATTGACTAGACTGTTCCCCTAGTTTGATAAATTTTCATAAAACTTACAAATCAACCTTAACAATTTTGTTCTGAAAGGATACGGCTAAATTAAGACAAAATATATCATGGATATTAAAAACCAATCCTTATCTGACTGATTCCTATTTTTATCGTTTACTTTGAGAAAGTTGTCAAGATTTGTCAAGAAAAACTGATCCACAGACAAAAACAACAAATAACATACAAATAATATTCCATATTTATTCAATTTTTTTCTGAATCACTATCAGTGTTGCCAACACAAAAAGTTCTTTTGTCCAAAACTTGATCGCAAAGCGCCATCAGATAATGTAAAAATTTTAGAATCCTTTCCCTGAAAGCCAAGATGAAATGATTACGAATTTTCCTCTTTTTTAGGAACAAGTATCTCCAGCGTATTGTATTTTGGACGGGAAAAACTAGGGTGTGTGAAAAACTATTTTCTTTAAATATGAATTACATTATCTACAAGAAACTTGTCTTGGCTTGGGAAGACAAAAATCTACAGAAACGTATCTACAGAGTGTCATCTTTTGGTGAACAAAATACCAGGTTGTCAAAAAAGGTAGTTTACTGAAAAATGAATTTCACAGTCTACATAATTGATTTTTTATGTTCCCACTAGTTTGTGAGCATATTTCCAGGAGAGTATTTATCTAATGAATGAAATTTTTCGATGAGTATAATACTAAAATATTTTTCAGGAGAGTATCTAATAAATATAGTTTTTTTATGAAAAAAGTGCCAGGATGTCACTAAAAGTATTTCATTAAAAATTAATTTTTCGTCTACACTTAAAAATCTGTTTTTTTTTTTGGAAATGTTCCAATCAGTTTGGGAAGATGATATTTTCAGGAGAGTATGTGATAAATATAGTTTTTTCATGAATAGAATACCAGGTTTCAACAGTTTTGCCCATTTTTATGAGTCTATTTTAAACTGTAATATTTCAGTGAAAGTGAACACTTATTCAGTTCAATCAAAGCGACATTTGAATCAATGCATTTTCGCCAACGTAACACAAAGGTGTTTTCAGGCGTTTAATTCAAAAACGTGTATTTAAAAACGATTCGTAGTGACGTCATTAATAAAAAGTTTCGCCTGAATGAACTGATTCAATTTATGTCAGATGTCAAATTCAATAATAAACGTTTCAATTTTCTATAACCCCAATTAGAGTCGGTTTTGTGAATACAATTTTTTGCATGAATATTAAAAAAGTATCTGCATTTTCAAAACCAGTGTAGCAGAATTTTTTTTTCTATTTAAAATATGAACCAACAAGCAGCTATTCTTCATCTAGTCAACCAACAATATGATTTAATATGAAGAAAGCAAAGAAATTATATGATCTAATAAATGATACTTATTTAGTAATTTCCCAGCTTTATTTTGTACATCCTTACAACTTATTTTTTTAAATAAAGCAGAAACTAACAAATAATGTAACTTAACGTCAAATTCTGTTCAAAACCAACCTCACGCTAGTTTTGAATCGTCATGAATACGATGTATGATGGAATTGGCCGATACCTGATGAAAATCCATAACTAACATATTCAAAAAACACTTTATTGTAAGATTTTCACTAAACAGTTTTACAAGAGCGTTTTTGTGAAACTGTTGAGTAAAAGTCTCACAATAAAGTGTTTTTTGAATACGATTCAAATCATAGTGAATATGACGTCATTGGTTCAACGCCAGAATGAATCTATTTGAATCACAGACTAATGCGTTTTGAATACATGAGCACCACAAAACGCCTAAAGTCTCTTAACACCGTTAGCATGAACATTGTCTACTCGGGATTCGATGAAGTCGACGAAAGCCGTTTGAGCATGGCGAAGGTTCTACCGGTTAGAAAGTTATCGAAGTGCTTGAAAAGATGGTAATCGATTGGCGAGAGGTCTGGGGAGTATGGTGGATGAGGCAGAACTTCGACGCTCAATTCGTTTAATTTTCGGGAGGTAATTTGTGAACGTGTGAGTTATGAAATAGGATCGGACCTGTTCTGTTGACCAGTGTCAGCTGCTGTTGACACAATTTTCAGTACATTTTGCAGAGTTCCTCACAATGAGACTCTGCCTTGATGTTTTGGCCCAATTGCAGAAAATTACACAAGCCGCTGACCACCATATGGTCTTTTTCAGTGGTTTTCGCATTTGGAAAATGATTGGGTAGCTCATCGATGTTCTGAACGTCTCCTTTTATTGTAGAGGTTCTACTTGTAGATGTACAAAATACAAAATTCTCCATCAGACTGATAGTAGTATACACTACGTCAGAGTAAAATAAATATTTATTAAGATATGGAGCTACAAAAACAGATGATATTAAAACGAACACAATATATAAAGCAACTGAAATGTATTCTATTTCATAACAGGGAGAGGGCAAGTTCCATACAAAATAAAAATATATTAAAAAAAGGACCTGACAGATAACAACTACAGTATAAAGATGTATTTACAATTACAAGAAATACTGTTAACCCTTCACACAATGGGAGATTCCCAATTGAACTGAGTACAGATAAGTGGATTTTGTCCAATGAATCAAATCAGTCAGTCCTTTACAACTTTCCTACCCATGGACAAAGGTGTAAAGCTACTCTTGCTAGGCGGTGGTGTCAGTTTGCTGGTAATAAAAACAAATGGTTCGTATAAACTGGACCGTTTCATAGCCGAGGCAGTGAAATGCCTCAATTTTTCTCTGGCACACCATTGAGTTGCTTTACTAATTGTGGAATCTATGTCTGAAGGATTATCTTCTTCTTTGAATCTGTTACCGATCACAATAATGGTTACCTAGAAAAATAGTGTTGGTTTATTAAGAAAAGTAGATTTAGAAGTATTTGGTAAACAGAGTCATCAAACACAATTCTACACATTTTTACGTTTCATGCTTCATACTGAATAACACCCGATAGACAATTATGCAAGTTATTTGGTTAGATGTACTTCAATATGATAATTTTAGCTAGGAGTATAGTTGTTTTCTGGCAAGCATGTGTTTGTCATATGAGCATATAGATATCACTTCTGAAAAACACATTTCATGGTGTTTCATATTCAAATTCTGAGACACCATAGTGAAGTAGGGATGTCTCTATGATATAACTGAAGCCTTTCCTACTGATACCTTAGTCATATAAAGTTACTACAACTTTTTCATACTATATAAAATAGATAAAAAAATAAACAAAAAAGAATTGGGTGATTCTAGTTTTGGATTTGAAGAAAAAGTACAACATTTCGCTACAAACTAGTATATGAAGGGTTTGTTTGGAATGTGGTTTCTTGGTGAACGTTGGAGAAGACATATTAATAAAATATAAGAAAGGAAAAAATTCAAATGAGTTATAGAGTTCCAAGAAAATTGAAAATAAAGGTGAGTTTTTGAATACAACAGGAAATAATTGATGGATTGATTGCTTCAAGATACATGCTGAAATTTTGAATGAATCAATAGATGAATCTATCGAATCAAAATTTGAGAAATTTAGAGGACTTCTAGACCAATTTTACCTCCTTTTTATCTTTATTTTTATCGATGTCTTTCTTAATGGAAACGAGAACGTCCAGAGATCCGCTTTTTGAGATATCATATACTAAGATGTAACCATCTGCCATGGTCAGGTAATGCCTGGGCAGTTGCTGGTTTGTCGTTCCATTTGCAGTTGAGATTTGGGAGTGTTCGATACCTGCAGTGTCGTAGAATCTCAATTTTTCTCTAGTACCTTTGTCAGACTCAATGTTTGCTACATAAATGTCTTCAATTGTTGGGTGTAACTCCTATAAAAGTAAAATAAATAATGTTGATTTGATTGGAGGGGTAAAATAACCTAGTTTTAGTTTTATATTTGGATAATTTTAACTAATATCTAAAAAGTTCTTTGGATGATTCCTTTGTTGCATATATCCAATACTCCTAGAAGTTTAAGTATCAATAAATAACATCTGTGGAAAATTTAATGAGTTTTCATCAATATCTACCAATTTTTTTCGAAAATAATGAGATTTGCAATAGTATTTTCAATACTTACAGACTTCTCGTCTATATTGCCATAAATAACTTGTTCTAAAATTGCGGTCTTTCCCACTCCTTTCATTCCACAAACAACTACCTTCGAAATTTTTCCCATTTTTAACAATTACAGAATCCGTATTCTTTATAAAAATCATAACAAAAAAATCCAATTTTGTTTATGTAAACGTCAACGGACGCTTAAACATTTCCTCCCAGCAGGGTTGCCAGTTGCCAAAACAACACAATTCAGTCGAGTTAGTGTATATTTTAAGTGTATTTTTGGTCAATGAATGGTAATCAAAAGTGTTTCAGATAGACCAATGAGAGAGTTCACCTGTATGCGATGCTCACTTCCTTACCTTTTTCCGCGTTGGGGAAATGCTTATTGCCAGAATATTTTTGCAGTTTTACCGTGCTGAGAGATCCAACTGTACAACTTTGTACAAATGAAAATTCCGAGAAAAATGAAAACAAGAACTGTGACACAATCAAATGAAAACTGCATACCTATGATTCATTCAAGTAACACTTTATTTCATCCCCACATTTATAGAACCTTATATTACGACTTGTTACTACGTCTTCTGAACCAAGATGACGGTGAAGAGAAGCATACGTTTATTCTGCTATAGAGCACAATATAATAGGTTTCTGTTTTTGTACATCTATGATTTGTGATGAAAATTTGTCAATACTGGGCTGAACCTTTGGCTATCATATTCCCCCGATCTCATGTGGATCAGGGAAACAACAAGTAAGGATATTATGGTTAGGAAAGTTTCATAAGCATTCAATGCCCAAGATGCCGATGAAACCAGTCGTGATGTAAATAACAATATGATGAATAGAGTTGATAAATACCTGAAAGCAGAGCCGTCGCCATGGGGGGGAGAGCCTCCCCTTCTGCTTTTTCGACTTGGAATAAGTTGGAAAATTTTTGGCCGTGAAGATAGAAAAAAATAATAGTTACAAAATTAATAAAAATTAAAAAAATAGAAATGAGAGAAAAGAAAGGGAGAGGTAATAAGAAAAGGGAAAGAACCAGAAGAAGCTTGGAATTTCCAAACATGCATAACTTGGAAATCCCATATTTTTAAATTCTGACTTGTTTGAAAACTTCAAAAAAGTTTAATTTCTCCTAAGAAAGAGAACAGTCCACAAATTTTGAAGTGACAATTTTACAAAATTTCCAACTTTTCGCTGTTTTTTCGACTTTATTTAAGTGTTGTTTCCTTTCATTTGTATTGAATATTTCTATACATGGTGGATATGGTGAAAGACCAAGGATCTTGGTCCAAAGTAGAATAATTCCCATTATTATTTTCATAATTACCAAAATTTATTTTTTTTGTGCATACCCTAACAGGTATAAGCATTCAGCCAATCTTTGGGTAGTTAAGTAAGAAAATTAATATATTATAGTAGTAACTAATCCCTCGGCTTTCATTTTCTCGAGAATTGGGAAATTTAGCTGGTGGGCTTGGGAAAATTTGGATTCCCTCCTCCTCCGGGTTTTCTTTTCGCTACGGCCCTGCCTCGAAGTTAACGGAAAAGTCTTCAAACACATTTTGAAATAGTTTTTTATATTTTGTGTGGAAAAACAATGCACTATATTGAATTTTTGCTATTTATGAAATATTTACAATAAACGTAAAATAGATACTTTGTTTTAATATTTATGTCGTTTCAATCTACAGGAATATCGATGCATGCTCTTTTATATTTCAATGACGATGCTGAAACAAAATTGTTTTTGCACACACATAAATCTTTCAAAAATGAATCTCTTCCTTTTCGAAACAAAGATATCTTTAAATTATTTAAGCAAATTCATATAAAGTTTACCGATGAAATTCGTAACTTCCAGTGTTGCAGCTTTTTTTACTGCGTACTGTTGACGAGTATAAGTATGAATTTACCCGAAACACCTAAACAAAAAACTTTTTTTTTTTAGAAAAAAACATCCGTAGCCGTAAAAACTCCCATCAAATTCCTGAACAATTCAAAGTAGACTGTGATAGAGCAAATAGTGTGTGTGGCCTTCTCTGATTCATGATAAAAAAATTAGCAAACAATTGTTGTTTCGTCGATAAAATAAATTTCAGAAATATGGTTCTCGAATTGTTAGTAGGTGAGTTAAACAATTGAAGTATAAGATCAATAGGGTGTTTTACATTTGAAAATAATTCGTAAAATTCATGGAAAAATTGATAAAATTACTTATATGTACATATAATATATGTATATAGTACATATTTTATATGAGAAACACAGTCAATGGGGGATAATTTCCGATAGTGACGGAAAATAGTTTTGAATTAATTTTTCACATGGAGACACAAATATTTATTTCGTTTTGTCAATTATACTTGGATGACTAGGAAATAATTTTTTTTGATCAATTGTTTTATCGGGTAGTTAAGCTGTTAACTGAAATTTGGGTCCATTTATAGTCATTTCTTGAAGTCTCTCACAAAAAATAGGTGTAGATCAAACTGGAGAGGGGTATATTTTCAGAATAGATTAATTTTTGGGAATGAAAGGTTTCGAATTTCTACTTCTTCATCTTTATACAAAAAGAAATGGAATCTTCCAAAGAAAGGAAGGAAGCAATCAATAAAAAAATTAACTCTATACAAAGATGTAAAATTTAACTTATATATGGAACATTGTCATCCTCACTGGCGAACACCCGATGTTTCGGCTTAAGTTACTTGCTTTATCGCCTCTTCAGCACCAAATCTGGATAACTTTATATGATGAAACATTAATTCATTCATAAAAGTACGACTTCATGACACGAATGAGTTTAATCTACTCATTTCATCGATGACAGTACATAATGACATTCATTCGCTTATTTACATACTATCATCGATGACATGAGATTAAAATCTAATGACGAAAGATCAGGTGATCGCGCTGGCCATTCAATCGATCCTCACCTCCCTATCCACCGATTGGGAAATGTATCAAGGTTTGTGATGGTGGTCTATCCTGCTGAAACCATATCGTATTCACTGGAACTTGACTGTTTCCTGGATCAGGATATAAATTTGCCAAACTTACAATGACATCATTTTGAAATAGTGCCAAATAATGATCACCGTTCAAGTTGCTCTCAATGAAAAAGGGACCAATAATTTGTTTCCTACAATCCCTGCCCAAACATTAACCTTTTGAGGGTATTGCGCATATGTTCCTCTCACATCTAGTGAGGATTTTCCGTTGACCAGTAGCAATTTTGCCGAACATGATATTGTTATCCAAAATGTCCCCATCATTTGCTTAAAAAAAAAGTTCTTATATCAAAATCGTCTTGCATGAGCTCCTGAGCAGGTATTATTTTATAGGGAAGCATTTTGTTTTCTTTTAACATGTTTACTATCGATGTGTGACTAACATTGAATGTAGTGGATACCTGTCTACTACATGTATGTGAGTTTTTCTCTTTTTGTTATCTGCCCCACATGATCAAGCTTGCGAAACTGCTTCTCTATTTTGCTTACTGTTCCTTGAGATATGGGCGGTAAATTAGGAAATTCCTCATGAAACAGGCGAGCTATTTTCTGTCTGTTGGGTTCGGGTTTTATCTCCGTAACCAATCATTTGTAAAACTGTTGTTTTATGTGTTTCCGTTAATCTAACCATTTGTCAGACTTGAAGTTAACGAACTTCAAACTTAAATTAAAGTACTGACAACTAATATTGTAACATAAAAAACAAGTTGACAAGGCGTTTTAAACTAACGTTACCACGGAAATTAATTACAGTTTTTTTAAGGATACCATCTGAAAAGAACATACCTTTCTTATTATCAATACCTTAACATGAACTTTGTTCATGTATTGTTTTGAGTTTTGAGTATATTGCAATTAGTTTTGAGTGTATCTTATCGAATTTCGGTAACCACGTGATTTTAATTTATTTTATCTTAGGTAATTGATGCAATAAACTTGAAAGCAATAACATTTTTGAATAGAGAATGAAGAGACTTTTCAAACGATATATCACAAGCCTATATACTTCCCATTAAAAAAATGTATCTAATAAATTGATAGATGTAGCCGTTATGTGGTAATTTTATTTTTCATTTTTCATGAAATTTTATCTCTTTCATTTACTAGATATATAAATATTGTGTAGCAATCTTGTGAATGATATCAACACATATTTGGAATACCATTGAATAGAGAAAAGTGTTTTTGTGTAATTCACTGATAAACACTTTCTTTCCCAAAAATTACTAGATCTATCACACATGAAAAACGTTCATTACAACTTTTCAAATCATTATGTTCAATAGATTTTGGGATGAAATCTTTATGCAAGTACTGTGCATTTAACTATTTCACAATAATCTTTATTGTTTTTATTGCAGGCCTGAGTTACATATGTTACAAGCAACTTCCAAGATGGTTGAAAACTGGTTTAGCAAAAAGATCACAATTTACTTTGATACTCGCATTATTTTGTTTCTGTATATTTTTATTCGTTGCCTTCTTTTTTTTGAAGACAATATTTTTTACAATGATTGAAATTAAAGATTTTCTAAAAAGTGGTAAGTGTATAAATAGGTATATTTTATTTATAAGTTTGCTAATCAGATTTACTTCTACTATTGGTAAATTGTTGTCAAATCATTATTTTATCAGTCCATTTTTCAGTCTGTCCCAGCTTATTATAATTGATTTGTGGCAAAGCCAAACAGCACTGGGCCGCATGTTGAGCTCTAATTAATCTGCATGATATTCTGTATTGTCCTCTATTGGCATTCACCTATTTGTGGTGAATGCTGCAAAGAGGTCGGAAACGATTCCTCATCTGGCGGTGCTTATAAGCTTAGCCTCGCAAGTGTCTTCGTCAACAGAATGTGATTTAGGTTTTCTTCAAGCATCCCATAGATGCCTTCTTTCTATTTTGATCAGTAAATTTTTTGAAAAATTTTCCCTTGGTATTTTAAAATAAATCTGTTGTTTCTCTATATATATACTTTTATTGTTTCTTTCAGGTTCCAACTATGACCTGTACGTTATAAAGGAAACTGGGTTGCATATAACTGGCCTGCTTTTTTTAATGATTTTATGTCTCGTACCCTTTACTATAGGCATTTTGATTCATTTGCATATGCACTTCGGAGGAGAGGCGGATGCAGAAGACTTACTTTTATTTTATAGACGAGGAGGTTTATTTCATTAGGTGTTATGGTGTCAGTTTCGTTAATTTATTTTTATTAATGTATATTTATTATTTTTATGTGAATCCTACAGCTATTCTACCGTTTATGAAATAGTTGGAAATTAAAAACTTTTTTTACTGAGAATATCAATTTTGTCCAC
>WOGP01001888.1:0-17923 GCA_015342065.1 Leptinotarsa undecemlineata
GACGTTTAGTGTTTGTCAAATTCAACTTTTTATTGAAAAAAATTGAAAAAGTGCATTTCTAGATCAAATTTAACAAAAAGTTACTTGAAAAAGTTGTGTCTACGGCAATTTTATATTTGATTATTTTTGACAGATATCCCCTTTATTTTATAAAACAAGTTCGGTTAATTGTCATCAATTCATGTATACGTAGCAAACTCATCATGGAGTTTAACTTTTCTGATACATTTTTCTCATACGGACATTTTTAGAGAGAAATTAAAAATTTGCTATAAAAATTTTAACATGACTGGTGCAAAGTTTCAAAGTTTCCTTTTGTCATTTGCTACTCTGAACCTGTCAAATCAAATTTTTTTCGAAAATCCTGAACAAAATCAAAATATCAATTTTATTGCTCTATTATCACTTCGACTTTTTCCAATTTTTTTCATTTTTCGAATAAATTTGGCTCTATCAATTCGAACGAAACAATAACTACACCTCCAGAAACCAGTTTTAGTTGTTGCAAAGTTCATCTACTTTATTCATTTCATTATTGAAGTGATTCTGAGTATCTGTTAATTCAAGTAGATACCACCCTACCTGAGGCATACCAAAAATATGAAAAAGGCGTACTGATGATAATACTGATATATATTTGAAAACAATAATATTTGAGTAGAAAACCATATTTCCCTAATGAACGTAGCCAATTATATTGTAAACGTTCGGTCCTAAAACTATACTGATAGGGAAAAAGCGACAGTACTATTCCACCAGAATTTGGATAGTCAACTTAATTATCCAGATTGCATATTCAAATTCAATTCGTAAACTATCAATGACGTTCTCCAACAGATTTCAGAAGAGGTTAGAAAAACGAAGGTAGAATCGAAAAAACTATTGAAGCGAGCGAAGTAAACCTATTGCTAAAAATTAAAGATCTGAAATTTAGAGTTCAACAAATTGAAGGCGAGATTACATTGCTGAGGAGAAAACCAGAGCAGCCCGAGAGGTAGGAGAAATAAAACAATATCCTTGTCTTTGGGTGGTCCTAACGAGAATATTACATTTGAATTCATTAGCAACGAGCTCACTGACCTACTGGAAGTTGAATTGACAGTTTCGGACTTCCATTGCCTTTGAATAAAAGAAAAAAGGCCTGACAAAATTGAGTTTCTGTCTCACATCAAAAAACTGAAATATTACGGAACAGCAAAAACCCCAAAGGTAGGTAATGGATTTTCAGTAGCACACGAATTACCAGAACAACAACGAAGCGAATATCTTTCGTTGAAAGGGCAGAACGGCAAAAGGTGTATCAAAGGTAACCAATTGGTAACAGATGTTAAGACATTCTCACTTCAAGAATTATAAGTAGCTGAACAAGTAACAAACAAAAAATGCAATACCATAGTCACAACAACTCTTATTACACTGTGAAAAATAGTACTTCAAAATCCAGCGGGGTGACAAAAAAATTCTAACAAATTAATGGATGTAGCCGTTATTACGTGGTAGGAAATTATAATGAAGAGAGAAATGAAAATTTCTGTCATATAAGTGCTAGATAACATGAAAATTTTCATTTCTCTTTTGAAAAATTTCTAAGCCCAAAAAAACTTCAGATTACACTCAAACTCCCAAAAAAAGAAGTAGTAAAAAGAATAGTATTGAATTTATATATTTTTACCCTCAACATTTCACGAGTTACTATTCAAATATTAATATTAATTAAAAAAATTTCATATAAGGTCGACGTTGTTCGAATTTAAGTACTAAATGCTGATTTTTTTTTTAAACTAAATCTGATATTAGTTGTTTATCTGATTTCAATCAGTTCTACTATGGATCAATTCATTCGTAATTTCACTGTCGAAACGGTTGTAAAATTCACCCGTCTAAATCATAATGAGTGTGAAAGTATTTTGGATGTCAACAAAATTCCAGTAAATCTAAAGAAATTAACTTTAAATGTTCAAGCCAGTCTCGGATATACCTACACAGTAGGTTGAATGGACTGAAAACAACTGAAAGAAACTGGCTAATACCACGAACGGCGTTTGATTGAATCCGACAAGCGTCAGTGCAGGAATCTTCACAGAAAATTTCCTGCCTATGCAATTGGCAGTTCAACTCAAAAAGTCGACCTTCAATTTTGGAACAGACACACTTGCAGACCGGTTTCGGGCTCCTCAGCCACTCGTCAGTGCAAGATAGTGACCATCACCGACCTAAAGTCATTGATATCCATAATTGAAAATCGAAATTTTTTCATTCCTCGTCTTGAGTTGGAGCGAACAACAAAAATGTCACTCCATTTAGTGGACGAGGTACTAACCAACTGCATATCCGAAATTTGCCCGATTCCTTCTAGTATTATATTTATGTTGAATTTATTTCAAAATATAGAAATGTAGAAACGTTGCTGATTCCACCAATCTTTACATATATGTTCTAAAAACATACCTCATCGATGAGCAGTTTTCGATCTTGCATAGAAAGTCCCAAATCTGGTAGAGAACAGTCGCCAGAAATTCCAACAATTTTGTGCCTGAATTTGGGGCATTCTTTCTTCATCAAATCGAAAATATTGTCATCGAATATCTGGTTGACTCTTGTATCCATATCCTTTCCCTTCTTGTTCCTGACAAGAAGGTAAAGTGTGGATATGTGTGGACATGATCTAAGTAGTTTTTCCAGAAGAATTTTTCCCAGAAACCCAGTACTTCCTGTGATGAAAATATTGGCATCATTGTAGAACTCTTGGATTTCAGTCAGTTCGAAGTTTTTTTCTCCTATGTTATTGTTGCAGGCTTGAAGTTCCATTTCATACATTTTGAAGGTACCTAAAAAAATGCTAATATAGAACATTCAGTACAGTAGGAACGAGTCACCTTGAATAAGTGACTTGATATTGAGACTGTAGAAAAATCGTGAAACATGTCAGTTTTGGTTGTGAGTGGGGCACATTTATACGAAAAATCAACCCCTTGGCAGACACCCTCTGTCACAAAATAACCATCAAAAATTTCAAATAAAAGAAAAGTAGAATGATAGCTTATTTGGATAGTTTTTGAATTCTGCATACAACCCTGTAACAATTTGACATTACAACGATAAACAATGTTAGAAAAGCATGAAACACTATGATTTCGAACTTGAAAATAATCGAACTGAACACCATCAACTTGCATACAGTGGTATAAACATCTATTTCTTCCTATACATTTTGAAGAATATCAGATGTTAGTATCCTGCAGCACCTGGTAGCTTTTTTTCGTATTTTTTTCGTTATTTACTGGAGTTGGATGCATCTTGTAGACTTTCGATTGCGATCATTTCCACAAGAAAGTTCAGTGGAGTCAAATCAAAGGCTCTGGATGATCACTTTTTGGAAAAACTCAAAATTCATCGACCCGGGAAGTTATTATTGAGAAACTGTCTCACTTGTACCACACATTGATAAGATGGTCTATATTGTTGAAAACTACCCCATTTTGTAATAGAGGATCTAACTGAAAGACGTTGTCAATACTCAACTTGATAATTCAGCAAAATAAAATATCCTGGTTCGAATAATAATAATAAGGAATCGGCGTCATTTATCAACTTCATGAACAGAAACAAACTTACAAACTAGTAAAAGTATAAACATTAATGATGAATCGGCGAATTTTCTGCAAAAGCTGTTTTTCAACTCAACCGCAAACAAAGAACTATTAGATTGAAAAGGTGGAAAAACGCCAAGAAAGATAAGTATACCATAAACAGATAGGTAACTCACTTCTACATCGTGAACTCAAAAAGTACAATGTTATGACGTGTCATTTTTGGATTTAGTTCATCTTTATAGTAAATCTTCAACCTTTTTTTAATTAGAAAGAGAGTACGATCTAAAATCACTGGGTAATTGATTACATAATTCAGGAGCATTATATGAAAAGCTGCAGGTAAAAATAGCAGAATGATGTCCGAGTATGATTAATGATTTACTGTTTCGAGTATATGATCTACTTACACTGGAAAAAATTGTCAGCGTACGAAAGAGGTTTTTTTGAATGAGGATCATATGCGAGTTAGTTAAGAGATGCAAAGTTCTAGTCTCAAGAAACTAGAGTGTTTCATAATCGACGAGATGTAGTAATATTTACGAATTCCATAACAAAGTCTCAAACAAGAATTTTGAATAGGTACGTTGTAAGCGATACGCGTCGTACTGCATTTGGGCAGGTCCGTAGATTCCATCACAATAAAATAATTTAGAAAAAATCCTCTTTTATTGCACATTTGGACTTCAAAACGAACCTACATACAAAATTTTAGCGTACAAAAATATACCGGTATGGGGAAAGAGTGATGAAAAAATGATTTTGTTTCATGAACGTGTCTGTTTCCCCCGTGGCCGGCGTCCCAGTTCGACTATTTGAAAATCCTTTCTTATTGCGCCTCTATAATATGAAATGAACCCATATAGAAAATTTCAGCCTCCGAAAATGGTACGGAGAAATGGTGATGAATAGGTATATCTAGTTTATGAACGCGCCTGTTACTGCCGCAGCTAGCGCTCCTGTGGAAATTCTCAAAAAACATTTCTTATTGCATATCTATAACATAAAACCGACCTACATACATAATTTCAGCTTCCGATAATATAGCAATACGGAGAAACATAGATGAAAATGGACTTTTCATTTGCAAACACGCCTCACGGGGGGGGGCTCCTTGATTGGAATATTTGAAACTACTTTCTCAGTGCGCATTTTAGAGTTAAGAAGCACCTATACAGGGCATTCCAACCGAAAGTTGACTCACCCCTGTAAATCAGAAACGGACGTGTAATCTAAAATTTCAAAGAAACGTCAATGTTCATTTCTACGGGGACTAATTCTGATATGAAAGTCCTACCCGAAAATTCACCTCCCCCCCGGTCAGCAATAACCCCCTATTTTTTCAATGGCATGGGAGGTCGAGTGATACATCATTAGAGTTTTATGTCCCTCTATTACCTCTGCAATTTATTTCGAAACTGGTTCATTTGTTTTTGAGAAATTGAATGTTGGCCATTTTATTTAAGAAAACACAGAAAATTCGCTGTCGTTCATTTTAGTGAGGAAATCAACAACAAATAATATCAGTGGAATCAAAATCAACAGATGAATTGTACTAAATAACCTCCACGTAATTTTATCCAAAAATACAGTCTACTCTCGAAAGCGTTCCGTACATTATTCAAGATGTCCGGAGTCAGCAATCGGCATTCACGAACAATTCAATGTCGCAGGTCTTCTAGATTTGTAAGCTTAGTAAAGTACCTTTTTGACTTCAGGTGTCCCCACAGAAAGAAGTCCATTGGTGTGAGGTCAGGTGAAGTAGCTGGCCAGTCAATTGGACTCCTTTTGCCGATCCAACGCATTGGAAAACGTTCGTTCAAAAACTGTCTCATCCGAATATCAAAATGTGTGGGTGCACTATCCTGCTGGAATGTTATTTCATTCTCTACTAAATTGTCATCATTTTCTAAAATTTGTGTGATCATAGGATCTACACAGTCTTGTAATAGATTCAAGTATGTGTCTCCATTGGGATTCAATGAAGAATGGTCCAAAAATATGATTAACAAGAATGCCGGCCAGGACATTCAATTTTTGTGGAGTTTGTGAATGTGTTTGCATCACCAAATGAAGATTCACATCACTCCGGTAACGACAATGTCTATTCAATATGTCTATCCACTTCTCCACTCAACATGAAATATCTTTAGTCTAGAAAACATGTATTGTATAATATGTTTGGGTTATTGGTCACTTTCCCCCTGAACACCACGTGAAACTGAAGTCGACGATCAGAATCATCTTCGTTTGATTCTAGAACTAGTTTTATTTTGGAATGATGGAATTTGTAGGCTTACAAAATTCAAAAACACTAATAGCTGATATACCAGACGCTCTAGCTACTTATCTGATAGATTGTCGATTATCCATTTGTACATGTCATAAAACTGCAACTTCAACTCCGTCTTTTCTGACAGGACGGGATACTTCATGTTTTCAGATGTAAATAGAACCTGAAGTTTGAAACTTATCCATTAACTGTTTAACGTATTGATGGCTCACGCCATGGCCTGGATATTTCGTATTATAAATTCTTGCAGCAGCTTCAGCACATTCATTATGTCGATAGTAGGTTGCAACAGCTTCTATTCTTTCCTCAGTAGAATAAACCATGTTTAATTCGTGAACAAATGACAGTGGCCAACTATCTACTTTTTTTCTGCGACAACTAGATTCAACAGAAACTACCAGTGCAGTGACAACTAACAGTGTCGTCCATTTCGAAACGTTCACTTCTAATTGAATAAATTCTACAAATCTAGAAGACCTGCGACACAGAATTGCTCGGGAATGCCGATTTCTGACTTCGGACATCTTCAATAATGGAAGAAACGCTTTCGAAAGTAGACTGTATTATTGTATAGAACTAGATGAAGGTCATTTTGAACACTTTATCTGTTGATTGTGTTGCCATTGATATTAGTTTCGTTGATTTCCTTAATAAAATGAGCGACAGCAAATTTTCTCTTTTTTTCCTAAATATAACGGTCAACATTTAATTTCTCGATAATAAATGAACTGATTTCGGAAAAAATCATAGAGGTAATAGAGGGTGTATGAATGATGAATGATGTATGACTCGACTCCCCATGCCTTTGAAAAAAATAGTGGTAGTTGCTGACCGCAGGGGGTTGAAGTTTCGGATATGATTGCCATATCAGATATAATTCCCCTAGAAATAAAAATTGAAGAGTTCTTTGTAATTTTTGATTACACATCTGTCGGTTCTTAACTTACAGCGGGGGGGAGGGGTCAATTTTTCGTTGAAACGCCCTATATATAAAATTTTACCAGTACGGAAATTATCATATATCATTTTGTCTACTGGAAATTCTGAAAACGTTTATTGAAATAATACCTTTGTTATTAAATTCAATTCAATTTCAATTCATATTTATGCCTCACATGTCACGGATAATTCTCCTTGAAAATATTAGCAGTGGGCGTTGCAGCCATTCTAGATACAGAAAAGTCAAAAAGCAATATCCCTATAATAATAATGGTCGAATCTTCACAAAAAAATGTAGACCTAGCTGAAAAATATATTATTTGTATTTCTAACACCCGACCTAGTAAAAAGCATTCTCCTTTGGATTTTCAAATAATGTGGATCAACAATAATTTACCAGATCTTCGGACGAAGGCTATTACAATAACTCCAATCGTATAAAATTAACACAAGGTAAATGTTGAATCGTGTAGAAGTATCATGCTGCCCGTGAATTACTCGAAAAAATAGTCAACATGAGCTTCATTTGATGCTTTGAAATAGACAAATCAATAACACCCGGACATACAAAAGTTGTTAACCTTGAAAACGAAATCCTTTAAGCTTTCTCACAGAAAAAAATATCTAGCAATATTAGCATAATAGCATAATTAGATAGTTGATGCCACTTGTTTGTAGAAATGATATATAATCAAATAAGGTTGAAGCAGTCAAGCTGCTGGAGAATTATTACATGAAAAAAAAATAAATGACTACTTTTCCGATCTTTCAAAATTTTATTTTAATTTAAAAGCCACCGGCAGACAGTTATTTCAGCCTGTTGGGCATCATCAGTACCAAGCAGTGATTTTTACAAGCACTTGGTATTTTACAGTTTGTCTTCAATCGAGGACCGCAAACCTGGTACTGATGATGCCTAACAAGCTGAAACAACTGTCTATGGAATGAAGTTATTCACTTAAAAAAAAATACTTGCTGGATGGCATAACCAGTGGTTAAAATGTACATCCAAACGGAATCAAATTGAAGAAACAATCACACCATAGGAGAAGATTAGCTAAAAATTGTAATGGGTGTATTTCAAGTATTTGTTTTGTATATAAATGAATTAAATTGATCTTCGACCATACATTCTTGAGGGAGTTTGCAGATTATACGTCTTCTACAAGTACTATCGGAAATGGATGACACATTTTACAGTGTATTTCATAGTGATGTTGAACAAATTATATCTCTCTCCCTCTGTATAGATTTTATAGTCGCCAAATTAAGTTGAAATTCAAATCAACAGTTTCCTTTTGAAAGATGAATTAGCTCAATTAATCACTTCATTTTTATATTATTCAAGATAGTTTCTAAAAGAACGATTATTTTGAAAATTTGCTATAGTTACCTCACCAAATAATATTTTATACAATCAAAATGAACAACTCAGAACCTTTTTTATAGGCTTCTCACTGTGTTCAAAAAATTAGGTGAATTTAAATTCTTCTCAAGAAATATTTATTTATTCATCACTGTCTATTCTGTCCCTTTCAGAGTAATCCCCCTCAGACATAAAACACCAGCGTTTTTGTCAATCGTCGAATGGTATGTACTTATGAGTTTTAAACTCTATCAGAGATGTGGTTTTATCTCCTCAATCGTCGCAAAACGCTGTTTTTTCATGGGTCTCTTCAACCTTGGAAACTAGAAAAACTCGCAGGGGGCCAAATCTGGTGAATACGGTGGCTAAGGCATGATTGCGGTGTTATTTTTGGTTAAAAAAGTACGAGCAAGCAATGACGAGTGACCAGGTGCATTATCGTGATACAAAAGCCATGAGTTATATCGGAAACTCATAGTACACCGGTATAAAATTACATATGCATGTTCCCAGACCAGGTCGTTAGCCGATCCAGCCTGCTTACTCAGCATTGCGTCATATGCGAACTTATCTATACACCTTGTTTTCTCATTCAATTCATTCAATTTTAGTCATTTCCCTTAAATGTATAAATGAAGTTTTTTTTAAGTATTTCAAATACATACTAAATTTCTTAAAAAAATCAGTTGCCTGCCTAGAAAATGCAATCATCCCTGTGGGAGTGAAACCCAATTCGGATAGAATCTCATCAATTCGAAAATTCCCTATCCCAAAAACTCAGAGAGAAATAAAATAATGTTTAGGCTCAATGGGATATTATCGAAAATTCATTAAAGATTTTGCGAAAATCACAAAACCTATGACCGCATGTTTGAAATGAAGTTCAAAATAATATATGACCAAACTTTTATCGAAAATTTCGAAACATGTAAGAAAATTTCATGTAACGGCTCTATACTTCAATACCTCGACTTTTAATGAAAATTTATAGTGACCACAGACGCTTCAAACGTAGCCCTAGGCGCACTCCTTTCATAAGGTAATATTGGCCAAGACAAACCTATCGCTTATGCTTCGCGAACTTTAAATGAGACTGAATAACGTTATAACACTATCGCACCGCTTCTAGCGATAGTTTAGGCTTGTAAATAATTCAGACCTTGCATTTTTGGATGACCCTTTACAATTTTATGTGACCACCGCCCACTAACACGGCTTCTTAATATTCGACAACCCAATTCCAAATAATTCCGTTGGCGTTTGAAATTGTAAGAATACGACTACAAAATTGTTCATAAGGAAGCACTAACACACGTGCACATGCACAACACCGACTCATTTACTAATAATCCAGGTGACGTTGACCAAGAAACTTTAGATTTTCTCAAAGAACTAGCAGAAAATTCAATAGACAACCCGAAATCAAGTATATCTGATGATAATTCTGAAAAACAATCAAATATTAATAATATTTCACCAAATCAATTCCCCCAATGGACTCATTGATGAAATCGATCAACTACCTATCTCTCAAACTGACGAAACTCCCCATTTTTCATCACTAGAGGTAGCCAATGATAGAATTCCTATTCGAAATGATATAATCAATAATGAAATATATCAAATTCACGTTTTAAAAAATATACAAAACAAAATATTTGTTCAACAAGAAACAAACGGTATTCACTAAATTTCAACAGTAAAACTTACTTCAGAAAAAAATTTACTCTTGATTTCAAATTTCATGGCAGATTATTTGAAACTGAATATTAATTACTTCATATATTTCGAAAACTCTCAACTCATGATAAATTTCACTTAAGTGTACTAATTTTCTCAGAAATTAATCAGGTGTACAAAACTTGTAAAAAAATTGATGAATGTAGCCGTTACTACGTGGTAGGAAATAATAATGGAAAGACAAATGAAAATGTCTATGTTTCTTACCACTTTTGTTTGTAAGTAACGTTATCGCAGGAACGTTAGTTAACGTTGTATAAGTTTGAAAATGTCCGTATAAGACGAAACTGCAGTAACGTTAGTTACAAATAAAAGTGGTGAAAAACATAGAGATTTTCAAAACTTGTTAACACATTAAAAGCTCAGGATGCATAAATCCTCTTGATGAAAAATCATCATGAAGGAAAAAGAAATTATCGTGGAATCGAAGCAACTTTACAATATCTAAAAAGAAATTATTATTGGATCAATATGAAACAAACTCTTACAAATTACAATAATTCGTGTGATATTTGTTGAAAAAAAAAGTATTCTAGACAAAATCCATATGTACCTTTAGTTTTGACAGAAACTCCTTCAAAACCTTTTCTAATAAATCATATCGATGCTTTTTTTTTCGACGCCCAAATATATTTGACAATTATTGACTCTTTTTCCAAATTCTCTCGAGCAGTATCAATAACTGACAAATCAGCCATTCACATTTATAATGCTTTAAACAGGTATCTGTCGATAGTGGCCAAGAATTCAGTAATGAAACCGTCAAAGAACACGAAATCACACAAAATAAAGTACCTACATTTTACCACCCCTGGACACCATGAATCTAACAGCCCTGTACAAAGACTTCATTCCATCTTAATCGAACATCTACGAATTTTGAAAGAAATACACCCTAACGAGACAGATCTGATTAATTACGCCATACTCGGTTACAATACTTCAATTCACAGTTCACTTGACATCACCCCGTTTAAATAAATATCCAGGAGTCCAGGAAAAATTTTCAGCCCCAAAGAAATTTTTTTCAACATATGTACAATGACACAATAAAAAACTAATCCCTGTTTATGAAAAAGGTTTGGAGAAGTTGAAGTCTCGCAAAACAAATACAAGAAAAAACAAACATTAAAAGTAACACAAAGGAGGCATTGAAAATCAATCAAGAAGTTTTCAGGAAAAATCCGAAAAACAGAATGTTATATATGTCTCTAAATCCCCTGTATAAAGGATTCCTAGGATAAAAAATTCCCTCTTTTTTATATTCCACTACTTATTTGCGATACGTTAAATTGTATGATTGGAAGTCAGTAATGAATAAATCTCCAGTCAAATTACTTGGTAGTTTCATTGTTGAGTTTGCTAATTCACTTTGATGATTAAACAGGACATGGGCGCAAAATTACTGTTCATTGGGAATTAAGAGTACTGAAATCAGATTGTTGACAATGACGGAAAACATTGTTGGACTTCTTGGATCTGTCAACAGTTTTTTGAAATATCGGAGGCATGTGGCAAAAAAAATTTTTTTTAAATAAGCTGTCTGAAGACGCCTATGATTTGGTTCATTATTTATGTTTACCAAATTTACCGGATACAAAAACTTACGAGGAACTTATTAAGTTGTTAACAGAGCATTTTTCATCTGTTAAATCATTCTTCGCTGAACGGATGAAGTTTTATACGGCCAAACTAAACAAGGAAGAAAGTATAGCAGAATGGGAATTGAGAGTGAAAAGTTTAGCATCTACCTGCAAATTTGGAAATGAATTGGATATGGTGATGCGCGACACTTTTATACTTGGAATGTACGATACAAAAATTATGAATCGATTGTTCGAAGAAGATACATCTACCACTACAGTGACTTTGGCTTTGGCAAAAGAATCGGCTTTACAAGAACATTATTTTAGAAAATCATCAATAGGGGTGAATATAAAAATGGAACTTGTAAATTTCATCATAGAAAGGCACCAAAACCCTACGGGACCGAGTACTTCAAAACAACCAGGTAAAAAGGGGAAGAACCATAATATGGCAAGCAAGAGAATGTACTTTCGAGAATTGTAGATGCCACCGTTGTGGAAAAAAAGGCACTCAGCGCCTCAATGTAGCAAATTTTCTCACATTTTTCAGTTGAAAATGATGTAGCTATTGAAGAGTGAAATTCTAAGTTCATTTGGAATCCATTCTTAATTTGAATTGTTTTAATATGATGGGTTCAAATGATAATATAAAACCTACTTACGTGAAATTGGTTGTTGAGAAAATTCCCATAAGTTTTGAAGCTGATTCAGCATTCGCCCAATCAGCTATTTCTGAAAATGTATATAGGAAATCTTTCCACATATATCCTTGAACAAAAATGATTGAAGCTTGAAAGATTATATCGGTATGACTTTCAAACATTTAGGATATGTGAATTTTCAAGTTATGTATGAAGGTAATCCGTATGTTCTGAAAACATATATTATTAAAAATGGTGGCCCTCCACTTATTGGATGAAATGGATTGAATATGCTCAACCTGGGAATATGTAGAATGCAGTTTGTTGAATCTATATTGGATACTTCACAGAATAATATAGTTGAAATTCCAAACAATATTTCTAGGTTACTAAAAAATATCATGAGATTTTTGAAAAGATGTTGGGCACATTGAACAAATTTAAAATTGATTCAACTTTCAAGGAAGAGACCATTCCGAAATTTTGTAAGGTAGGTACACCCTTTGTACCGGTTCTCAAATCAAATGGTGATTGGATATTGTGTAGTGATTTCAAAATAAATTGAAACCCACATTTGAGCGTACAGCATTTTCCTCTGCCACAGTTCGAATATTTGTTTTCACAATTGGACGGAGATGAAAAATTTTCAAAAATTGACTTGTCTGAAGCAAGTAGTACTAACCGAAACTTCTCTGAAATTAGTTACGATAACAACTCATATAAGAAATTTTTCTTACAGGCGCCTCCCGTACGGAATTACTAGTGCACCTTGTATTTTCCAAAATATTATTGAACAAATGTTTCAAATATGCCTGGGGTCTTTTGCTTCCTAGATGATATTGTCGTATCAGGAAAAAATTATATCGAGCATTTCGAATGGTTAGAACAAGTATTTCAACGGTTGCAAGATTGTGGTCTGAAAGTAAAAAAATAAAAATGCGTTTTTTTAAAAAAACAGTAACATATTTGGGTCATGTAATTATTAAAAAGGGACTTTGTATATCTGATGAAAGAGTTATCGCAATAAAGAATATGTCACTTTCCACAAGTGTCAGTGAGTTAAAATCGTATCTTGGTACTCAAACCTTTGTATTCACTGTTTAAAGAAACGTAAAATGGGTATGGTCTGCAGAATTCAACATAGCGTTCGAAAAATCAAAACAACTTTTGATAACAGCTTCCGTATTAGCCCATTTTGATCCTGAGAGAAAAGTCAAATTAGTTGTGGATGCGTCACAATTTGCCTTGGGTGCATCAATCAGTCATATCTAAGAAAATAATGAAGAAAGGCCTTTGCATCACGGTTGTTGAATTCTGCTGTAATAAAATATTCCCAAATTGAAAAGAAAGCAGCTGCAAATATTTTTGGTCTGAAGAAGTTTTTTCAGTATCGTTTCAGAAGAAAATTTTTACTTTTTACTGATCATAAACCGTTAAGTATATTTGGGAAAAAAATATACCTACCACTTATCCTTCCAGAGAATTTATGTTATTTTTTATAAGGAAAAATGAGATAACTATTGAATAGAGATGTCTGATGTGGAGCTATCGATTAATCACGCCAAGTAAATTTAGAGAATATATCCTATATGAATTACATAGCACCCACATGGAAATACTTAAGATGAAATCATTGGCGAGGTCATATTTTCAATGGCCTGCAATTGATAAACAAATTAAGGATATGGCAAAATCATAGTAATATATGGTAACAATCCACCTGAAGCAAAACTAATACCATGGAATTGGCCCAAAGCCATGGACGAAACTCCATGCAGATTTTTGTGGTCGACTGTTCAACAAAAATTTTTTAGTCGTAGAAGATGCATCGTCCAAGTGGATCGAATGTTCCGAGGTTGAAAATATCACTACTACGACAACCATTGAAATTTTCAGAGATATTTTTGCGAGATTTGGTCTACCCTTTCAACACTATACTGACAATGCCACTAATTTAATGTGTTTGAATCATTTCAGGATTTTCTAAGTAGTAGTTGAAGTTGTTGAGCATATCACTGGCGCACCTTATCACCCATCAACTAACGGTCAAGGTGAATAATAAAGGTCAAGGTTTAATAATAAATCGGTTTTTATTTCATTATAGGAACACTCTTCATACATTCACAGGGAAAACACTAGCAAAATTATTGATAGGATATAATCTACGCTGCAAATTTGATTTGATGACCTCTTCAGTAGGAAAAAATGTTTTAAGAAGTCAAAATTTATAGAAAAACTATTTCATGGTAAATGATAAGGTTTGGGCTCGCGATTTTCGGAAAGGTTCCTATAACTGTTGTAAGTCCTTGGAAAAAGAATGTACATGGTTCATCAGGGGCTTATTTGGAAACGACATCTCGATCAGCTCAAGAGAAAATTTTGAAGAGAAAATGAATCAGGGGCGATTGATGGTGACTTAATCAATATAATCCGTCGCTCAGATTCAGATATAAATATTGTGAATATATAAAAACCCGATAGTGTGAATAATAGTGGCAGTGAAAGTGAGGTACTTACTAATAATAATGATGAACAAGAATATCAAAATATAATCTTGAAAGTATTGAGAAAAAGAAGCCAATTAAAACCACCTGATCCTCTAGTTATAAGTTAGTTATTAATTTTCTAAGAATGTTTATTTTTTATAACTCCTCAGTTATTGTGGAAGGGTAATATATGTCTCTAATCCTCTATATGAAGGATTCTTAGGATAAAAACATTACCTTTTTTTTATATTCGACTATTTATTTGGGCTATATTAAATTGTACGCTTGGAAGTCAGTATTGAATAAATCTCCAGTCAAATCACTTGGTTTCATTGTTGAGTTTGCTTATTCATGTTGATTATTAAACAGAACATAGAAATAAAAAAGCAATACATTTTTAGAACCATTCACCATTATCAAAATCTCAGAACATAACAAAGTAGAAATGGAAAATGACGTTAATAGCAATGGTCAGGGCCAATTCAGTAACTGGAATAAAAACAATAAGTCTTTCCCCCGGAATCCTTTCATTTAAACTTGGTTGTACTGGATTCTATGGACAATTATCTGCTTTATTCTACTTATTTTGGCCTACTACACCTTCAGGAAAATTTAAAATGCACGGAATAAACCAAACCACGAATCGAAAGTGAAATTTGAATAAAAATAACTTAAAAATTCGCCTTTAGTCTTATTCTAGCCCGATGTCGAAATTTGAGGAAGAATGATGATAAGGAATTAATAGTACACCGGTATAACATTACAGATGCATGTTTTCAGACCAGGTTGTTAGCCGATACAGCCTGCATACTCAGCATTACGACATATGCGAACTCATTTATACACCTTGTTTTCTCATTTAATTCATTCAATTGTAGTCATTTACTTCAAATGTACAAATAAAGTTTTTTTAAAAAGTCTGAAAGCAATACACACACACAATCCCAAATAATACCAATACCAAGATAATGCTCCCTATTGATCGCACAACCATGTGGCAAGGACTCTTGATGCACTTCGTCATGGTAATCGAAGAAAACAGTGAGAATTTTTTTTACATCTGATCGAACTTTGCATGCTTTTTTGTCTTAGCTCACCTGGGCTCTTCCATGTACCCATAATTCGTCCCAGTTATGACCTCTTCAGTCATATCTAGACTGTCTCTGACAACAATTCCTGATCGATGCTCATGCGACGTTTTTTTTTTGGTAAGAATTTAGCAATTTTGGAACCAACTTTGTCGCCATACATTGCTTCATACTCAAAATTCCGAAAAAATTGCATGGTATACGCCAATCGATACATGGATATCCTCAGCAACTTCCCTAACAGTGATTCGATGATCCTTTATAACAATTTTCTTCACTTTCCCAACATTTTCCTCGGTTGTTGATGTGCTGGGACGTTCAGGACGAGCGCGAGCGTCATCATTCTCGACACCCTGTGAAAAGGTTATACCATTTGTGAAAATTTTTCCGATCCAGAGTACAATCGCCGTATGTCACTATCAGTATTACTAGTATTTTTGAGTTCTCAATTCCATTCTCACACAAAATTTGATGAAAATGTTTCGATAAATTTTTTTTGATAGCAGAAAATCGTTGAAATTACGAAAACATTTCTTATGAAAATATTAGTTAAGAGCGCAGTCAGGCATAGTGAATGAATATCTAGCGCAATAAAAATCAGGGTTTTTCCAGTTCTTATTAGTCAGTGGGCTATGCTTGAAGACTGGCAGAAAACAAATCTAAAAAATGAACTTCAAACGTTCAAGCCAGTCTCAAATATACCTACAGATTAGGTTAAATGGACTGACGCCTATCAGAAAACAACTACTCCGCTGGCTGATACCACGAAGGGTGTTGGATTATATCCGATGGGCGTCAGTGCAGAAATATTCACAGAAAATTTCCTGCACAGGCAGTTGGCAATACAACTGAAAGAGTCGACCTTCAATTTTGGAACGGGCACACTTGCAGACCGGTTTCGGGCTCATTAGTCACTCATCAGTGCAAGATAGTGGGCATCATTGACCTAAAGTCAATGATATTCCATAATTGAAAATTTCGACAGCCATCTTGAAATTGTACAGGATGAAGTCTGGCTCCCTTATCCATTGAACTGGTGTTTGTCAGAAGGATAAACGAGTCATGACTGATGTTAGAGTTTTTGTTGATATGGAGGCATAAAAGTCCTCAGACATCATTACCGCCCTTCACGGTGTACCCCTACCTGGCTGGGGTAGGATGGATGAAGAAAATGTTCATCTTTTTAACGGAGGACATAGCCATTTGCGGATGACTTCATTCCGCACGAACCAAAGATCATTCACAATCTAATCAGCTTGTTTTGAAGTCTCTCCAAGATGGAGGTGTAGGTCGGAGCCGCTTGTCCCCAGACGTCTGCCAGACACGGTCAAAGGCCTTCGAAATGTCTAACAGTATAATATGCACTTTTTTGTTGCTGTTTAGCTCGCTGATGGTGTTTTTGACCAGCCTTAGAGCCTGTAGCTCAGTGGAGTATTCTCTCCTAAAAAATTGTTCATCAGGCAGAACGTTTTGGTCCTCGACTTTTTCGCTGGGTCTTTGAAGAACGACTCTTTCAGCCAGCTTATCCGCCGACGAGAGTAGGCTAATCGGGCGATAGTTCTGTGGAAACAGCAGGTTCTGATCCTGTTTTGGGATCATGACAACGATTGCATGCTTCCATTTTCTGAGGAAGTGTCTGAGGACCAACGAACTGTTAATGATGTGTAGAAGCCATTCAACGAAGTTTTCCAGGAGCCTCTTCAATAACTTGTCAGTTATTGAGTCGACCCCCGGGACTCTCTTGACCTTTGCGACCCTGATGTATTCCTTCAGTTCTTTCACAGAAGCTGGACGGATGTCATCATCATCATCCTCCCTGAGGATTCGGTGAACCTGGTCTTCCAACAGCATATCGCGGTCGATATCATCATTATCGTCAACGTTAAGCTGAAACTGACGTTCCATCGTGTCAGCAAAGGCTTACGCTCTATCGGCAGGGGAGTAGCACACTCCGCGCTCTCCATGAATGAGTGAGGGAGCAGTCTTCTTCCCATTGAGCCTGCGGGTGACTCGCCAAAGCTCGTGACTCCCAGGTTCAAAGGATTGCAAGAGCTCCTCCCACCTTTCGTTTCGGTGATCAATGATGGCCTGTTTGACTTGTAGCTCGTCAGCACCTCCCTGGAGTGTCCGCTCCTCTTCGAGTTGAGTTGTGAAGATATCCCAATCCGTGTGAGATCTCATGCGGTAATCAGGA
>WOGP01001889.1:0-17923 GCA_015342065.1 Leptinotarsa undecemlineata
TAATTTAAAAAAAAAGGGATGATGCTAGGGGTGAGGGGGTGGCTTTTCCAGTAAGTTTAAATAAGCCATAATGCTTGCCCCTTCCAACATAAATTGATGTGTTTTTGGATTTTTCCGAAATACCAGTATTACAAAAGTTATTAAAGGTGGATACTTTTATCTGAAAAGCACTGTATAGTAGCTGGAGATAGCTAAATATTAAATATAGTGTTTCCCTTAAGTAACGGATTGATTCTATGCAATTGTTGCCTTTTGGATATCGAATTTCCAACTGCTCTACATTCTTGAGGAAGGGTATCCCCAACTTCAAAATTTAAATTACAAGGTACTCAAGGTATTTAAACACCATGAGTATACTCACATGATGTGAGTATACATGGTTTTATATTCCCACACACATACTTATATGCAAAGAGATATTTCCATAGGAAAAATAAAATTATTCACGTATATTTTGAATAGATACCCAAATATTCATAATCTACTAATTAAATCACTGGAAATTTCTGGAAATTGTGGATTCCTATGTTAAATATGTTGAGGAATGAAAGATGGAATTCAGAGTCTTCTTTATTGTTGTTTCTCATTTTTCATTAGTGACGTGGAAATATCAAGTTTTGAGTTGAGTTTATTTTTTGTTTCTGCACATTTTGTTTTCCGTACTATTTTTATTTTATTTTTCATTTTTATTATTTGAATATTGAGGACCTTCAACTAATTGTTCAACTCATTCAATAATTCATTTCCATTTCAGGCTATAATTTGATTTTTTCTCCTAAAAAGCGTTGTCGAAGTCTTGAAAATTCATAATTATTGTTAAATTTTCTCGTTTTTCTATTTCATTCTTATTTTTCAACTAATTCATCCAAAAATTTTGGTTCTGCTTTTTCTATATATTTAAATGTTTTATTAATTTTTATTAAAGTTTCCTGCTCATAGATTCCAAAATTCCAAAATTTTTCCGGGTAATGAAATCATCCGCGAAGAATTCACAAAACTTTGTTTCATAAGAAATGGCGGATACTTTAGTCAAAGGAGTAATATCCGAGTCTAGCTTTTCTGAAAGAACTGCTTGACAATAGGAACATTTTGATGAATTGATTGTCATTAGACATTTCCAGATGATCGATTTTGATTTTAAAACAAAAGTCTCATGGTTGATTTTTGACAAGATCATCTACAGCTTCCACATTTTGCAGCTTGTTAAGCAAAATAATCCCCTCGCACATTCCACTGATGATGTTTGCCGCAGTAGCAGACGAAACGTTTGGTACTTCATGTTCCATTCAACCACGGCCCACAAGACCATATGTTGTTCTCTTTAATCGTAACTACGGTCGTGAAAGCTAATGTCCAATGTATGTGGATAGTTTGGTTGAAATGATCGTTGTCTTAGAAATAGAAATCGGACGCCTGAAGCAGTTCGCATTTTGTTCAAAGAGACTCATCCAAACCATCCTCTGATATCATAATGAAGGTTAAGTAATCTTGGACTCGTTCGAGTCGGAACAGTTAGATAGTTTTTCAATGATGCAAGAATATCCGCATTCATAACCTTCCCCGAGGCCGCTTCACAAGTGTATTCGTTAAAAAACTACAATTTTGACACTCCATTAGCATAAAATTCACCCATACTAAGTGCAATTGTCAGAAGAATTGTCCAATGATGTCTCTTATAAAGTGAAGTGCAATATTTTGCGAGACGATGATGAAATTGAAATAGAAATATCGCCCTTTCTGTCAATTGTTGTTACTGGGTAGTTCGAAATCCGCATTGAAAGATTGACTTTCATACATAACATCCATATGACATATTCCTTCAATTTCAGTAGTAAGAAGATAAATATTTTTGTATGGTCAATGGTCAGGCATTTGGGATGCTGTACAGTTTTGCTAGGTTTTACCGTCTGAATATGGATCATAGAGCCTACCTAAAATATTTTCGATATTACTAAGAAATAAACAGTGAATCGTTCTGAATTTTAAATAATCAAATCATGAAAGGAAACTACAAAAAAATCAACATACGGTTTCCATGCGAAAAAAAAATAGTGAACACCAATATAAAAATGACCGTTATAAAGTTATTTCAATTTCTACGACCCGTTGTTCAATCAAAAACATTTCGTGATTATTTGTAATTATTCAACACATGAAGGCGAGCTGTTTACGACCCGGAAATTCATTGATTTAATATTTTGTACCCAAACAGACTAATCAGGTATCATTACATGGATAAAATATACATTCAATATTTAACATACAAGCTACAATAAAAAATTGAAATATCAATAAAAGCTGAAAATTAAAAATATTATTAACAGAAATGAAAAATAAAAATAAAGTTTAAAAGATTCCAAACCAAGTTACGTCACGACGTTTCGATTGTTAGTATCCACAATCGTCTTCGTTGAGTTATCACCCGAAGACGATTGTGGATACTAACTATCGAAAGGTCGTGACGTAACTTGGTTTGGAATCTTTTAATCTTTATTTTATTTTTCATTTCTGTTAATAATATTTTTATTTTCCAGCTTTTATTATTATTTCAATTTTTTATTTTTATTTTTTGTTTGTAGCTTGTATGTAAATTCCATTGTAATTTTTAGTTTTTTGTGTTTAGTAAAATAGTTTTTTCGTTTAATCTTTTTATTTTTTCAGGGATTTCAAATCAATTTATATAATGATTTTACGGTAGTAGGGATTTACATTTTACTGAATTTATGTTGATGCTTTCAACTCCACTATTTCCAATAAATAGCACATGTAATTTTTGCGGTTTAGTTTGATTTGACCATATTTGATGAGAATCAAATCGCAGGTGGCTATGTCTTATAGTTTGATTAGAAGCTTCAATAAAAGTTGTCAAATATCTTAATAATTTTGTCTAATATTGACGGAAATCATAATTGCTAGAACACTTGATCTTTATCGAATATGGTCAATTGGGAAAAGTACGCGATACGTAATCAGCTAACAGGTTTTGTTGTTTAATAATACATTCTTCAGCTGTTTTGGACAGTACGGAATTACTTGTTGAACCAGAACAAATATAAATCAAACGTTTTACTATCTACATCCATATAGGTGAGGTTAAGAGAAAAATATGAATTATGCTCCATCGTTAAATTCAACTATTTATTTTTCCATGCAATTATGATCCCAAAATTAGAGTTTCGAGCATATTTTCGATTTCAAATTTGTGTGAACGAGATGATGGGAAATTTTAAATAGAAAGTACATTGAGTATATACGAAATAAAACACATGACAGAAAATTTGTTTTTTTTGTCTCAGGTATACTTTTCAATACTGTAAAGTATTGCGTAAGTGTGTGGTTTCAGAATTCCGCATGGGTCATAAGGTAGATTGCTATACACTTATCATCACAATTTTACATTTTTTCTGTATTTGATCATATTAACCTATTGAAACTATAGTCGAGATTGTAGTTGTCTTTTCAAAAAGGTTTTCAGAAAATAACATTGAACCTTTAATAAATAAAAAAAAAATCGAAGTCTTCATGTCAATACCAAGGAAAGTGATGCAGTAGAAAAAAACTTTTTATGGTATCTCAACATAATCCAGAAAGAAGTTCGAATGCCGTTCTGAATAATTTTCGTTTCAGAATATCCTATTATGAATAATATTACCTGAATTACAGTTTTATAAGCTTTACGTGAACTAATTGTTGAATTTTGTAATATCCAATATCAGTATACATTTTAAAGAACCTCCCATTTTTCAACACAATATATTCAGTACTATCTGAGGTAATTTTCTCTATTCTCTATTCTCAATTTTATATAATACACTTTTAATCACTTCATTCCTCACATTCATAATATAAACCACAACGTTCATATTATGAGACACCTCTTTGAATTATGTGAACGTTCCTTTTCACGTATTCATTTTGCTTTGAATCCTTTATATTTTTCTCTTGTTTGATTGAATAATCTATTTAAGGTAAAAAATCCCTATATGTATATTATAATTATATTTTAACTTCGAATGCATGAAATTGTAAAAAAGTTCCATAATAAAAACAAGTTCACAATTCATAAAATTTAACAAGAATTTCTGAAACTGACAAGTTAAATATTTTTTCCATGAAAGTATAAAGTTGAAAGATGAAACTTCTTCCTCGTTCAACCGCTATGTGAATGTTGGTTTGATCCCAACTGTAGGACCATTGGATTTCACTGTATATCTTCCGATTCATGCTAGGTAAGACACTCGTTAATCCTTAGATCGCACAATTTCAACTTTTGCTTGTCGTTCATAAGGGAGA
The DNA here is from genome assembly GCA_015342065.1 of Leptinotarsa undecemlineata. Lineage (NCBI taxonomy): Eukaryota > Metazoa > Arthropoda > Insecta > Coleoptera > Chrysomelidae > Leptinotarsa > Leptinotarsa undecemlineata. Next base: position 4,294 of record WOGP01001889.1, read on the forward strand.
CAACTGTTTAATAAAAAAACACATTCCATGTACATTTCAACACACATACACATATTGTAAAAAAGCACATTTGGAAACATTTTTCAGATTCCTTTATACTTTCAGTTTTTCCGGTTTTCACTGTCGACGAATACTTCACATACATCTATTGAAAACGCTTTTTCCTCGCCATAACAAAAATACCTACTGCCTTTCGACGCGCGTTTCGATAATAAAGTGTGCATCATCAGGAAATGGAAAGGTAAGGGAAAAGAGTTTTCTTTAAATAAAAACAATTTTATTTAAGTAACTATTTCTCTCCCTATCGAGTAATACTGTTACAGTTCAGGCGTGGCAAAAATGTTTTCATTAGATTAATTTTACGCTAGAGGTTCCCATTCTAGCTGTCAAGTGAGAATAGACAGTCCAGAAGGATTATATAAATGAAATTTCGTAAGTTTATGGTAGCTAATACATTTGGATTTCATTCAAAATTAATTCATTTCCTGTTCTTCCATGCGGGTTTTGGAGGTCATTTAAAATCATTTTACACTGTCACTTTGTTCAAGTTTTTACTTGTTGAAAAAATTTTAGATGAGTGATATGGAGTCAAGGTTTCGTTGTTGATTGAAGGTGATGATTTTTATAAGAATCTCACCGGCGAAATCTGCGGCATGTAAGGAAGCGAGGTTAAATTGTTGAATATCCAAACACAGTTATCAAGTATTACCATCACTACTGGTTTAAGTAGGCGTATAACAACTTATCAAACGAAAAAAAAAAAATAATGAGAGGGAAAAGTAAGTGTAATGAGAGTAAGTTAAAAAATTGATAAAATAGTCGTTGAATCATAGCATGCATTCACGTACAATTGTTGTTTGAAATATGTTTTTTCTGTTAACCAGCTATCGCACCCCTACGAACGACAACCCTAAGAAGTTTAACGACTAACGAAGACTAACGAGGTCTTACCTTTTAACGTGTGATTCCTAACATCTACTTAATTACTTCAAAGGTTTCAAGTTTTCAGACCATTTGACTTCAGCATTCCTTAAAAAAGTGATTCGTGTCTAAAATTGAGCATAGGCATGAAGGAAAGACTCATTGCAAGGCTATGATATTGCTAATCCATATTCATCGGCAAAAAACACAGCTTTTTCAGTGTATCCTTTTCCCATTATCTGTTGGGGTACTCCTGCAGTATAGACATCCAATGAAACTATCGCTGTAATGGCGATCAATGAAGAACAGGATACATAAGAGAGTCCTGATAGATATTGAAAGAGAACACCAAAACTCCTGTCTGAAATATACAAAATGTTTTCAACCACAGCACTATTAATGAAATTATCTGCAGGATGTCAAAACAACCAAAACAAAATCAGTGCTAATCAAAATATAATTGCGATATGGCTAATATGGTGGCGACGTGAAGTGAAGACCACCTAATGAACGCAAATGCTTATCACTCATATCCAGCTATGCGTAGAAATGGAAGAAAGAGAGATGAACTACTACCCCACCTTATAATCGGTGAAAGTGAAAACTGTATCTACTGCAATGTGGAATAAACAATTTTCTGCTCCAATAGATGACACGCTAAAAGGCTGAAATAAAATGGACAAATGGCATAGTATTTTGGAATAACATATTAGGAAGAAAAGTTGGCAAGTGCTAGTCATGAAATGTTGGAAATATATGCATATATTGTGGGACACTTTCTGAAGTCGTAGTCACAGTATATGAAAGGGTCGCGAGGTCTGCCACACCGATATTAAAATGTCGAAATGCCTACCTGTATATATTTTTGAAGTAATACTCATGACAAATAAGAAGATTTGACTTCTATAAGGTAGGAGTCGAGCCAAAGAATGTTCTTGACTTCGTAGCAAAGTTTTCCGAACGTGATTCGTTAAGAAATAGAAAAATTCACGAGTACAAAATGAAATATTCAGAAATATTTCTAGAAATATGGAATAGCAGTAGGGATGGAGCAATTAAATTGTCTCTGAGTTCACCGGACATAACTCTCTCGGATTTATTTCTTTGGAAGGTCAAATACAGATAATGTCACTCAAATCCAGGAGGAATTACAGGAAATATATTTTCAGGGCAGGCATGTTTTGGAAAATTAATAGTCGAAAAATAATACATGAGTACACCTTTAAAAAACAACAACAAAGAAAGTTTTTCATAAAGATGTGTTACTTCTCTCTGAATCTATGTAAGAGCCGAAGGGTAGATGTAACCCTATGTTATGGTCATAAACTGACCAAATAAAATGCTACTGAAATAAAGCGATATGGATAAAGGAAGAAAAAGCTTTTTCTGCTATTTATGCAGACAATTTGTGACCTACAAAATATTGAATAACCTGTAATGGGAAAATGTTTATAAATATTCACCCTTTATTCCGTGGAAGTTTACAGAAACTCAGTAAAAATTGCCAGAAATGTCATTGAAATGATCGTTAGATTTTGGCCGTATTATCATTATTTCAACAAGTAGGTTTCGATTTACAGAATACGGGACGACCAGTATTCTAAAAGAGGATATTTCATATATGATACTCACAAGAAACTTTTTCAAAAACGCAAAAGGGGTACCATAATCACAAAAATTATGAACACATGATTTATGGTTATTTTTATCATTATTTAGCCAGGTAATTCATAAACTACAAAATGTGAGACACTCCCTAGTCAATAGAAGATAATCATTCATAACTGGTGTACATAAGTTCCCAAATATGTAAAAAAATATCAGAAAAGCACAAAATGTGTCGTTCGATTTTTTTAATTTTTTCGTAATGTGATGTATGAGCTATAAAAATGGGACTACTTTCCGAAAAAGAATATTACTAATATTCATTTTTAATAGAAGTTTTCAGAAATTCAAGAAGAAATGTAAAAATATGATCTTCAATATAAATGAATAAAGATAAATGGCAACCTTATGATCTGTTTTTTTTTTCATAAGAATGAAACATTATATACTATATGACTACTGAAAGGTGTGATAAAAGTCCCAGCGAATGATTTTACTGGCCTCAGTTACAACCTCATGTTTGAGGAGAATTTAATGCCGTTTCTGAATGTCAACAAAAATTACATTATTTTTTTTACAATTTGATATCAATAATAATCATCTGGATATTTTGTTTTCCAGGCAACTGACGTTCGTATACCACAATGTACAGTCTATAACTAACGAAAGGATCAAATAAATTAACTTTTTATCTACTTTCAATCTAATTTTTGGTAAACTGGGTGTCCAAAAATAGTTTTCCAAATGTTAGGGTACCTGTTTTAAACTGAGTTTTTGATGTTTTATAAAAGTTGAAAAGTGATCAATACTAGTCAATAATACTTTCTGATACTATTTTTATATTTCCAAGCTAAAAAGGTAGAAAAATATTCTAAATTCCAACTTTTGATTCGGCAATTTAGTAGATTTACAAAATCGAAAAAATTATTCAAGCTCTCAAAAACGGTAATGACGAAAAATAGAACAATACTTAAATTCAAACATTTTGTTTAATTTCGATGCTTTCAAAATCCAAAAAGGCACATTCACAAACACGACCACAATTACCTTAATTCTTTCACTATTCCACTCAGATTTTACAACTGATTCACTGTCGTTCAATGGTATCGAAGGTAAAAGTTAAGTGTCCTGCCTACGGTCAACTACCACGTCCATTCGCGACCGCGGCTCTACAGTGAATACCGAGTACCAAGAAGTGAGTACCCAACGATCTGTCCGTATTGCCAGTTGGAGGTTAGAGAGTCCACAAACACACGGTATAGAAACTAGTGTTTTAACTGCCAGAAGCAAGACTCCGATTGTTCGTATGATCTCCTCAGTCTCTCCGGATGTCAATGAGGTTTAATATATTGTGATAACACCAGCGCGTGGATTATATACCAGGAGGATCCATTAGTTTATGTACGACTGTTATGAAACCCTGCATAATATTCTTGTATGGAGTTAAGTTATGACAGTTTGAAGCACATAAACATCGAACCTGTTTAAAAAACTCGTATTGGTTGAAACAAGAATTAGCCAGGATGGTCTTTGGTGAGTTGCGATATCAGTTATCCAAACAATTGGCAGGAGGTATCTGAATCTTTTTTCAGTACCTCAGTTACTCCAGTATGAAGAAGCCCATGGGTACCACTACCCGACACCGTATATAGGTATATGGTCACCCATCAATATATACTAACCCATATTTTTGCCTGAACCGTGACCATGAAAGAGTAACAATTGGCAAGGGCATCTACATAAATGACCGATTATGATCGAGGTAATCAAAACCATGTCAGCAAGTTGGAATATGTTCAGTGAAAGGACGATTTTAAATCCACAGCGAACATTACTGTCCAGTCTGGCTACTCTGCTGAAACGCTTCAGAATGTTTCTTGGTCACATCATTCTACGTTGCCAGTTCTACAATGCCTATGTAGTCCAAATCATTGTAGTCCAAATTGTTGTTTCTGGAAAAGGTCTACAAAACTAGCGGAACGATCTAGCTGCGGCTACATAAGGATGCAAAGGGTTAATGCAAAGGCTTTCCTTAAAAAAATCGAATATCTATCATGACTTCTGTATCTATAGAGTAGGTGAGTATAGACTCACGGCACTTAAGCCACATGTGACCCATTGTACATCATCCTGAGGAGTTGTGCTTCTAGGTCATCGTCCATCCTGCCCTTTCCAGGAAGTTGAACAGGTCACTAGGATACATCTCCTTTATATTGGCAGGTGTAGGCCAAGACTTGCCGAATACAAACTCTATTTGGCAACCTTGAGGTGTCTCACGGTGGTCTCCGCGAAGGTTTTGGAAGGTGCAGCGATATTACTGTCATTACGCGGCTTCTTCAACTTTCTTGTGATTTCCTCTATGGAGTTGCACAAGTGAGGGAGCTTTCCTGCAGGGGCAGCCAGTTCTTTGCCTTTATTCAAGGCAGAGCTCTTGGCTCTTGCCGCAGGAAGTGCCCTTGCTGTTGGTGATCTGCTATATCCAGCCTCATTCCAAGAGGCTGATTGGTGTGTTCATCCCCAGCCACCGCCTCAGATTGAGGTGAGCACTTCTGTCCAGCCTCGGGATTGGGTTTTGTTTTCGTTGTTTCTGTTGTGTCATTCATGTGTGTTTCCACCAGTAGCAAAGGAAGAGTTGGTCACCTCCGGTAGATCCCCAAATTACCAGAGGTAGGCTGATTACAATGAGGTTTCGCCCAGTTCCCTAAAGGGAACTGCGAATATGCGTGACCGCATATCACACTGCAGCCATTAAGCTGTGCGCATGATTCCTTACACCTTAGCTTGGGTAGGCTGCTCCACGGTGGCATGTTATGCAAAGACCTTTGGGGGGTTTTAGTTCCTCTGACCCTCTGTTATGGTTTGCTAGGATGGTGTCGACAATTTGATAATTCGGTCCTGCAGTCCTAAGATTAGTACACAGGGTCTGCAGGGTATTCCGAGAGGCACTTAAGAGCCTTTTATCAAGAAGGGACATATCTATGGATAGTACAAGATCCAGCAACATCATATCAAGATATTAACTATGGAGGCACTTCTAACAATTTTCAAAAACAGGGGGTGAGATAGTGAAACCCAAAATTTTGTACAAAAAGTCATGTTATCAAAAAATATCACTACTCCATGTGTGAAGACCATTTTCTGATAGTTCAGTAGCAAGTAAATACAAATATTTTTTCAGTACTTACAAAAATAATATCAAAATAGAGTTAATTTTCTACTTCTTTTTGGAAATATAATAACGTACCTGAAACGCTTATCATTCTTTGATTTATGAACACCTCAATCTTTCATATTTGGCGTTAATTTATCTTATATCTCTGGGATGTTTTTCGACTGAGTTTTGACGAATTCGTTTTAAGCCATTATTATAGGATATACCTAAATACAACAAATTTACAAAGTCACTATTAGTACCCCATAATCGGAAGGTAATCAAAATACTTGTTCTATCAAAAATGACGTTATGCCAATGACAGAGGCGCAAAACGGTGCACACTGTTGAATGTTAAATGAATATATTTTGCTCCATAGCACTCGAGAGAAATATACCACATTCAATATCAATTTGACGTGATTGATAATTGGAGAAATAAAATATTGTGCATGTACAATATTCCGTGAGATTTATGAAATAAATCAATGAAATGTTGTCCCCAGCTACACCTTAAAATGTTAGACTCTGACAATACAAGTTTTATGAATGAAGACGAGTTATGGCATATGAGATAATAACAACGCAGCCGATTAGTGCCATGAACAATATCTGTGAGAGAATTTTACAGTATATACATTTCTACTTGAAGAATCAAATGAACATGTATCTTTGTAATGATGAATAGATGAGTTTTATTGGCATTTGAGCGAAAAGAGCGAAACTTGCAAGTATCCCATTGTGGAACAACGGAAACTAACAAGAGATATCTAGAATAGTTGGAAGATGGAAAGCAATTCATTTATAATAATCTCGTTTTGCAGTTCTTAACTTTGTCTTTCACTAGAAAAGGCATGAAGAAATTTTTCTTGAAATCAGAAACACACTTGGACAGTTTCTCATAATCAACTTCTGACTGACTGCGCCGTTGCAAGAGTATGTCACTGAATGATGGAGGATGGATTTGTATCTACACTATTGTTAGTATTTTTGTTGAGTGAAATAATAGTCATGCTAAATTCCGCTAAATTAATATAGACCTTTTATTATCATCTAGACCTTAGATCAGCATTTATTATTTGGATGATACTCAGTATTACAGTGGAAATCTTCGGAGATACTGCCCCTCAAGTATACACTTGTATAAAAAGAAATATTTTCATATAGCCAATATGGTAATAATATTCTTATCACCAGAATGAGAAGGAAACACAATATTTTAAGTTTCTGAAGTAATGTATCCTCGAAATTTAGCGAATATGGTCGTGATATAACTATATTTCATATATTGTTTATTGTCCTTTTCTATTCATACCCAAAGTGATATGAATAAGCAAGATGTAAATGCTGCCTTATGCTGAATCGACATCCGGCAATACGCAAGTTCTTAGAACGACTACACAAAAACTGTTCATTTTCTTTGTTCTAGTTTCAGACTATGTACATGATTATTTTCATATAAATACGTCCTGCGCGGCGAAATGAATCAGTTATGATTGCAGTTAAATTTTTTTATAGTTTTTATAGTTTCTGTTCAATTGTAACCCAGGGAAATTCGATAGGTACTATTTCCCCATTCTCAAAATAAATATTTTTTAAAAACTCATAATTCAAAAGTGAGATATAACATATATATCGATACATCCTCGTAAGATAATCTCGATCGAGCGAAAGTACGAAATGTTCTAGTCACGAATACAATACGAATGTTACAGTATCTGTAATAATTATAATACGTTAATTTATCCTTGGGAGAAGAGCGGGGAAGAGTATAACAGATAAACAGAAACATTCCTTTGTTTCGTTTGAAACATAACGTCAATCAAGTCGTCGTTTTTCATGAGGTAACGATCAATTTGGTTGCCAAGTAATGGGGATTTTGAAATATGGTAATCTAGTTAGGTCAATTATAGCTATTGTTTTTTAGGCGGAGCAGCAGAATCACGATTAGTTGGAAGTAGAGTTTTTACGATTTTATTGTACCTAGTATAAATATTTTTCTTGTGTCAATGGAAATATTTCCTTTGTGAATTGTGGGACGGTTCAAATGACAGTAAAAAGAAGAAATATGAAAGTCCAATTCGATACAATTCTATTTACCCATTATTCACAAACCGCCTCTTGTTTAATATTAACTGCCCTAAATCGTGTGATCAAGTAGAAATAAAGGAATAGTTCATTGGCAACTTGTATTTTTGCATTTGTTCAAGAAAACTGTATTTTGGTTTAAATACAGTGTTGCCTCTTGTCGAAGCAAGACAGGAAATTGTTTCTCTCGTCTTGTCTCGACGACACTGTCGTCTTGACATGAATATTGTTTCTCTCGATTTTTTTCTTGAAAAAATATGGAGTGTATACTAAGTGACTCTAAAAATTTATGTGTCCTACAATATTATTTACATTAAGAATATTGCATCTCCTGAATGAACCATCAATATAAAATTTCTTCTATATTTTTTTCATTTCATATTAGGATTGATCAGTTATCTCGAATTCATTTCACTATGAAATATCTGTTTCGAAGTTCTCAAGACTTCAATGTTGTTAATCGGTATGCCTTGAACCTATTTTTGTTATTATGACATTGCAACCCCTCTCCTTTCCCATAAGAAGAAATCACATCTTGGATGAAATATTTTGTTACATTTCGAAAACAACAAAAATATTGAAAGGAGGTGAATGGCTTCTGGCTTCTTCATGCATTACAACACAATTCTACATTTCCTAATAAGAGTACTTTCCAAACGGAAACGAAATACGGAAATAATTCCATTAAAAAAACCTACCGTATATATGTCCGACTTCTATTGGATACCCGGTATTTTGAAAAATATTTCATTGACATCTAAAACTTTATGAAACATTTTTTGATAACTCCACTGCTTCATCTCAAACTTTTGATGAGAACTTGATGTGACACACTCCATTCCAAAAATTTGCTTCTGAAGCAAAAAAAAAAATTTCAGTCGTTGTATAAGTTTGAAGTATTCAAACTGTGGAGGTAAAAGTTGATCGCTGAATGGTGAATTATATCGTGCGAGTAAGATGCTATAGAAGCATTCAAATTCAAGAAGTAAACAAGCATCTGTTGGATCTTTGAGAGTTTTACGTACCTACTAGCCAAGTAGAAACAGCAGAAATAAAAGAAACATTGAGAATATAACCATTTTCTTTCCTTTGGTGTCGAAAATGATAATAAAATTGCTCTTGGGAAGTTTTACATTAAAAATAAAGGTAATTTTCATGATGTTACTTTCCTCACTTCTGTATTTCGTCTTGTATGTATGTATTATCGAGAGGTGATTTTTCAAGAGAAAAAAAAAAAAAAATAAAAAATTATCACAAGTTGAAAATTAAAAATATTGTTAACAAGGAATGAAACTAGAAATTATAATATTCCAAACCAAATTACGTCACGACGTTTCCATTGTTAGTATTCACAATCGTCTTCGGGTGATAACTGGATTTATTCCTCCGAGATCTGACTATTTATAGTTCAATCGAGTGCTTTCACCCCCTTTTTCATCTCTCCGCTTCATTGGTTTTAGCGGGAGACGACTGTTTGGCGGGAGTTGGTCGTTTTCCGCTTGATTAGAGGTTTCCATATGTTACGTATCTCTACGCTAGCTTGGCTGAATGCGTTGTTGGATGACATATACGCGGCTTCTTTGAATTTTTTTCCAAACCAGTGTTATTCCTTGTGGATGATTTCAGCTTGGTTCATTGATGTTTTGTTGATGAGTCCAAACATGCTCTGCTATTCTGGATTTGCTGATTTCTCCTCGGTGTGTGTGTTTCTTATGCTCAGCAATGCGAACTTTCTATGGCCTCACTCATCGGAGTGAACAGAAAGGTTTTCCTTTTCACACGTGTATTAAGTTCTCCCTTATTCTAATATTTTTCAGATTGTGGAAGGTGAAAATCCCATAAAAGTTGATAAAAAAACAAATCAGTATATTGTGTAAATATCAAAATGAAATCAGAAAATGTAACATATTGAAAAAATATATTTTTTCCTCATCTTCAATACCGATCTTCATGTGATCACACCCTGAAGAACATTTTGAATAATTTTTTGTCAACACGCCCTTCTGCAAAAGTACGCATTCTGACGTCAAACCACCGATATTTGGTAATTACAAATTCTTTATCCAATATAGTTACCTGAAAATAATTTCTGGTAGGTATGTCTTTCCGATGTTATCTGGAAAATTAGGTACATTCTTCAATTGCTAGTAAGTAGAATTTTGAAGCTTAAAGTAAACGGGATCTGTAAAAATGTGTAGTTCAGTGAGCCAGCTAACGCCTCCATGAACGACAACCTTCAAAGTCGAAACTTGTGCGATATTAGTATTAACGAGGTCTTACTTCCTAAAGTGCAATTTCTTGCGCGGGCTGGACTATAGGCAGACTTTTCAACCTGTCACACAACACAAGGAAAATATTTTTCCTTCTTGTTGGTGATTACTCGCGTTCAGCCTATTCCCAAAATGGGCAAGGAAAATCTTTCAAACAACTAACGACCATTCGCTTTGCTGTCAGTGATATCAAAAATCATGAAGAAAGCCGTAAACCGCCATATCCTTTAATATTTGTTAGGCTTCAACATCTTGAGCAATCATCAATATGACTTTCGGATTTCGGAAACAATGATAAACAGGCGACCTTCTATCGTATGTCACCCATATTTGGAAAAACGCAATGAAAAAACATGGAGAGTGAAGAGTTGTTGCGCTTGATATTTCTAAGGCCTTTAACCGTGTGTGGTATGAGGGTTTGCGGGGCAAATTTTGATGCTATGGCTTGTCGGATCATTTCTGTGTATAGCTCTCCAGCTTCCAGAAAGAATGTTTCTTGCAAGTGACCCAGGTATCCATGTGGCCGCCAATCCTCTTTTTATTGTATATCAACCACTTATTGGAAAAAACGAAGAATCCAATATATTGCTTTGCTGACGACAGCATACTTCTCTCGTCATTCCATTTGGATTCCAGAACATTGGCTGCGGATGCATTTCTTTACCGGCAGCGGGAGGTTGCATATCTCAATAAAAATCTAGCAGTGACTTCGAATCGGAGTAAAATTAACCAGGTTCAATTCAATGACACAAAAACCCAGGAATCGGTTTTCTCCAAAAAGATAAAGCCAAGATAAGATGAATGTCTCCGAACCGGATATAATAATGTCAGGACAGACAATTCCGCTTTCTGCTTTGATAAGTTTGTGGGGGGTTAAAATTGACACCAATATATCTTGGTACAATCATGTCACTGGAATTGCAAAGGCTGCTTTCGAACCAGAAAACTGTACACACCTCAGCAACTTTTGATGTTTTATAAAGCTCAGATAAGACCTTTTGAGTATTGTTCTTATGTATGGAGCTCCGCCCCTAAGCATACCCTGAAGCTGCTGGATTCTATCCAGAAAAGAGCCATCAGCCTGATTGGAGGCGCAAACATCACTTGCAACCTTGATAGTCTGGAACATCGAAGAAAGGTTAGGGCTTTGTCTCTCTTCTATAGATACATTCACGGGAAGTGTTCAAGTGACTTGGCACATTTGATTCCATTAAGAGCGGTACATATAAAAAATACGTGATGGACTGTGGAAATCATCGTTTTGAGGTTCAAGTCAGTACTCCTCAAACTTCACTGTTTAGGAGCTCTTCCATTTGGAGAACTGTGTTTATTTTTGTCGATATATAGTGCATTCCAGTTGACATGAGCCACTCTGAATAAGTTATCAGATATCAAGACTGCGAAAAAAAAAGGGGAATACGTCAACTATATCTTTCAAAGAGGCACATTTTTACGTGAAATCCTACTCCGTTACCATAACAAGTCACGTGCCAGAAATTTCGAAGAGGAATAACGTCAAGTTACCCCTCATTTAAAAAAACTTTAAATTGTGTAACTGTTTTGATATAAGCAATTTCAGATTTTTTTCATTTCAGAAATACAGCGTGTCAAATCTAGGAAGCGACTTCGCAGTCTCGGCTTAGGATCTACCCTAAGATGGGCATTCGTTAGGAGACTGTGTGTGTGTGTGTGTGTGTGTGTGTGTGTGTGTGTGAGAGAGAGAGAGAGAGAGAGAGAGAGAGAGAGAGAGAGAGAGAGAGAGAGAAATAGCTAGAATTCTCAAGTCTCTTCCTAGATTTGATAGGCTCTAGAAAATGAAAGTAAACAAATATTTCACTTTATATCATCAATAACTTACAGGTACAATGGTTAGGGACAAGTTACTAGTCTGCAGCACCTAGTAATTTCTTTCCGTAAATCACCAACAATAGTTAGGTACAAGTAAGTAGACTGAATCCCTTTGTGGTTTCTTTCATTTCGAAAACCATTTTATTGTGAGATTTTCACTTACAGTTTGTCAAATATAGGAAGAGGTTTCTGAATTCGGTTATGGTCCCACCCACCTGATATGCGTTCGTTAGAAGAGTATGAGAGCGAGAGAGACAGAGAGAGAAAGAGACAGAAATCTCAAACCTCTTCCTATATTTGACAAGCTGTAACAATTTTACAAAAACACACGTATTTCGCCATACAATGGGTTCTTCGTGTGTGTCTTTACTAGTTAGTAGTTAGCGTTCTTTACTAGTTAGCCAGAAGATATGAATATATACCAGCAGTGAACAAAATTAGTGCAGATTCAGATTATCACTTAATGAGGCAAAGCAGAGTTTGGGAAATTGCAGTGGGTTTTTAATGGAAAATATATGACAGAAAATTGATTTCATTAGTACGCGTGGCGAGGTGAAAGTACCCACAAAAGATCAATGAAAATTTCCTCAATAAAAAATGACTTTCGTTCAATAGTTATTTAGTATATTCAAATGTAAGACCTCTTGTTGGTGAAGCATAATATAACTCTTGAAAACAATGACTGCCACATAATTGTTATGTTACATGACAATTCACTTCGTCCGCGAAATTCTGTCATCAGCGACCTTGGCACGTTTAACTTCGTTTTCATAACAACAGTGTGCCCACATAAGATCTCCGCTTCGTTGTCGTGAATCTGATAGCTTTCTTGAAATTATGTCAATATATTTTAATTAACCTGTCATAAATTATCACTAGCGATCAGTTCGAAGGTATTGATGACCCTGGAAAATAATCAAATTCTGTGATTCGATTCAGTTGGAGCTAGTTTCAAGAATTTTTGATACTTTGCTGGTGATTTACACATGCTATAGATATTTCATTAGCCTATTCGTTGTTATACCGAGTGCTGTAGGAAACCATGCAGGTAGCTATTTTTTGCCGACCGAATTTTGTTGAATTCATGCTATTGCTACGGATTTATATACTGATTTTTTTAATTAGGAATGACATTTTTTCACAGCATTTACTTAAATCATTATTAATCATTACCGAAAAAACATTTATGTTCAGCAAATAGGAAAAATCCGGTTTTCTTTGATTCAAAATTAAATTATCATACCTACTGTTGAATAAATTCCTTCTACATATTTTTCACCTTCGTCGTCATGAAAATCATGACTTCTGCAAGGCGTTACTTATTGAAGAATGAATATTCTCCCGGTAAAGAAACGAATCAATATTGACGTATATCTTTCAAAGATTATAAATTCTCATTCACGCCAGATGTTTCAATTCTGCCTATCAAGTGAAAATTCACAATTTCGTATTGTCACGGTTTCTAATGTGTTTATATAATTTCTACCAATCTAATACTTGAGGGATTTTTGAATGGATATAGTTTGCATGAATAATTTTGACTTACCCAATTATCCAAAATCACGTTTCTTCAATAAAAGTTGAAAAGGTTAATGTTAATTACAGTCCGGGTTAGATATATATATATATATATTAAGTATTGAATATATATGTTTAAGTATTGAATAATGTTATGTCAATATGTAAGAAAATATCAATAATATCAATTGCTCATGTAGAATGTCTAAAATATGTATTGGATTACTAT
>WOGP01001890.1:0-17921 GCA_015342065.1 Leptinotarsa undecemlineata
CAGTGTGACAAAATTATCAGCAGAACATGTAGAAAGTTCAATGAAATGTATCCGAATCTACCGCCAATGAACCTCAAGAAATTTATACGAATTCGATACGATACGATATTTTTTAGCCTTCCTCTAATGAAATGTTCGTAAATCTCAAGGGTAGTTCTATGAAAATAATATTGTAACGAAACTGAAGCCGCCCCTGACCGATATGCCGGCCAGCGAACAAACACATGACATCACTGCGAAAGAATGCAGTCGGCAACGGCCGGTAAAACTCTAGAAACGAACCGACTACAGAACCGTTAAGTCCGGCTTCCCAACCCAAGGGGGAGTTCAGAAAGTGAATCGAGCGGTTAAAACAAGGAACTCAAATAGTGGAAATAAATTAAGCGTTAGTTGCTAAGTGATGTAAATAATTTAGTTTATGATTAGTGAAATATCGTTGGAAATAAATTTGTTTAAGACAGTTAACACTCATTAATTTATTACAATATTTATACGTTTTTGAAGCTTCGCTAAAGTTTTCTCTTCCACTCAAAAGTGATAAAAATTAATTTCAGACTGAATCATTACACTAAACCATTTTCAGATATTTTCTGGCCAACTCTTGGGAGTCATAGGCCCCGTTGGTAGTGGAAAAAGCTCTCTTCTTCATGTTATTCTTCAAGAACTCACTTTAATGGATGGTACCCTGAAAGTCAGCGGTGAAATAAGCTACGCTTCCCAAGAACCTTGGCTCTTTGCCGGTACCGTACGTCAGAATATACTTTTTGGATTACCGATGGACAAACTGAGATATAGAACTGTGATCAAAAAATGTGCCTTAGAACGTGATTTTTCCCTGTTGCCTTATGGAGATAAGACGATCGTGGGAGATAGGGGAGTATCGCTGAGTGGAGGACAGCGAGCAAGAATAAATTTAGCAAGAGCGGTTTATAAACAGGCAGACATTTACCTTTTAGATGATCCGCTTTCGGCCGTTGATACGCATGTTGGAAAAGAATTGTTCGAACAATGCATTACCGGGTACTTGAAAAATAAAATAGTTGTGCTAGTTACCCACCAGATACAGTATCTTCAAGAAGTTGATCACATTTTGTATTTAGAAGATGGGAATCCTAAAACTGGTGAGTAATCACTCATATATAGGTACAATTTCTGGAAGGTAAAATTGCAAATTTCAAAAAACAAGAAGAGCTAGTTTCTTTGTTGGATACTGTTTCAGTTGTTTCCTATATTTTGAATATGAAGAGAGATTAGGCAACCTAGGTAATTTTTATAAAAGTTCTGAATAAATATAAATAAATAAATATCTGCAACTCTCATTAATTGAATGAATGAATCTACAGGGGGTTTTTGAACAACGGTAACTTCAGAGGTGATTTGGCGTCTCAGTAGGCACCACAGCCAATAATATTCAGAATAAAGAACGACACTATACGACACTGGTTTGTTTTCTGTATTTTTTTTTAGAATAAACAATTAAAAATACAACTTGTTGGTCTCTAATCTGGTCCTTTTTTATATGTATCATCTTTTAAAAAAAAGGCACTTATAAAATAAAAAATGAACATTTTCAACCTCAAAGTGGATTACAAAATGTCAACTTCTCATTAAAAACTCGACTGCAACCGAACATCTAGTAGAGGAGTTTTATTACTCCATAAATAGAAACCTAGATTATTCATTTCAACAAAAATTTTGGATGGAAATCCCAAGGCTGAATATTGATATATCCTTGTTCATATTACATCCTCCCTCTATGAAGGTTATAAACATTAGCGAAATCAAGGGCAGCTGAAAATACTAGATATTACTTTTTTAACAGATCGAATTCCCGAGAAACCACTCTCCTCTATATATCCTCTAAAGTATTCGGCCGGATGTACATCCGTTCGTTTTTGACTCTATCACGACGTTTCGGCAAGTCCCACTTGTCATATTCGTGTGCTCTGCTTGGTAGCAGAACTTGAAACTGAAACTACAATCGTCCTTGCAATCAACGTATATTCCATTGAAGATGTCTGCTGCAGTAGTAGATGAAACTTCTTCTTGGTACTGCAAGTTCTACTCGAACAGTCCAGATTTTGTTCCCTCTAATCGTGACTCAGGTCATCAAAACCTATGTTCTTATAACTGGAAGGTAGTTCGTGTTTCGTCCATTTCGAAAATAAAAACATCTGTAACCTTTAGATTCCCAAATCAACAACTATTAATTCAGCGCCTAAAATGATGGTACAATAAAATAGCTCTTTACATATGACTTTCGGATTTCAATAACGGTAATTTCCAACAAAAATCGGAGTCTTGAACAACAAACGATTGTGTAATAAAGTATACGTAGGTATATTATTTTTCGTTAACCATTGATTACCAAAACCGATGGGTTTTTGTAGAAAAAGTGAACCTTCATCAGCTTTCAGAAATAATTTTAGGTCAAAGTTTTAACGACGTGGTAAAATTAAGGCATCGGAGATATTCTACATACCTCTTATTCGAGACAGAGAACATATCAAAATAATAAATTGATGGATGTAACCGTGGTACGTGGTAGGAGATCATAATGAAAAGAGAAACGAAAATTTCTATGTTTTTGACCACTTTCAATTGTAACTAACGTAATTGTACTGCAGTTTCGTCCTTTATAAACTGGAGTTTATTGTGTAAGTTTGAAAATGTCCCATATAGGACGAAACTGCAGTAACGTTAGTTACAATTAAAAGTGGTATAAAACATAGAAATTTTCATTTCTCTTTTCAATATCAAAATAATCTTTGCAGTGACATCTATATATCAATAGCAGACTCATTGTGAATATCGGGAAACAGTCAGTAATTCTTGCGGACTTATTCGCTGGATACGTAGAGAACGTTAAGAGTACCAGTCTTAAAAACAATTTCAGACTTTCTGATTGGTGGGAGTTTTTATGAGATTATTTGAATTACATCCCCTAACAGAGTTAACTTTGAAAATTTTTGAGAAAGATTCAAAGCAGTCGTGCTCTCTCGCGCGAGGAGTTCGCGGTCATTTGACCGAGTCGCTTCGATCTCCGGGCATGGTTCTGGAGACCCGGTGTCGCGAAGGGTTACAGATTTGTTAATTATTTGCGGTTTAAGTGAATTGGCGTCAAAAAGGGGGGGGGCTCTTAACATGGGAGTTGGCCCCTTTGGGGAGGTTGCTGAGAAAGCTATTGTAGGGGGACTAAGGTGCTAGGTGTTTCAAGACACTGGGTCGCGATGGATTCCAGTAGTGAGAAATATTCGTGGTTTATTTGGCTAGCTGACTTGAGGTAACAAGTCAGTAGCGTACGAACTCAGATGTAGGTCGAATGGGCTTCCTACGAAGTTCTGAGTGAATTCTGGAGGTACTGAAATACGAGGTAGTTCAAGGCACCGTTTTGCGAGGTGTTTCGGGATTGATAAATAATCGCGGTTTAGTTGAATTGAGGTAAAGAGAGTCGTGCGCGGAGAATTGTCTAGTACAGTGGAATTTCCTACAAAGTTTGAAAATTCTTGAGGGAGCTTTGAGTGAATTGAAATATTGAGATATTTCAAGTCACGTTTCGAGAAGTGATATTGGTATTTTGTTTTAGTGGTTTATTCATATTTTTCACCCGGTTATAACTAAATATTTCTTTTTCTTTTTATTTAAGCTGCACACAGCTTAAATAATGTTCAGTAAAACATATATATAAGAATAGTTTCAATAATATTTTGTGTAGGTTAAACTCCAGTATTATTTTTTGTTAATTTTATTTTATCAATTGTTAATCCGATTATTCCGCCGACTTTATTCATCAATAAAGTTGCTTTGTGAAAACTCTACTATTATTATTTCATTCCCTCATACCCTTGAAAAACAACGCATTTAAGCCGTGGCCGAATCCATGCTCTGGGATATAATTGGTGACATAACCAAGCCATTGCTCTACGAAGATAGAAAGGTAAAAAATTCAACTGTTGACCAAGTCGTCCACTAATTCTCATACCGTGTGATCAGGACATACTTCAGAAACTCTCGCGCTACCAAACTTAATTAAAAAATAAATACCTTCGGCTGAACGATCCCATATGCAGAGGGGTGTATTTTTCTGGTGCGAGTATAACTGAGATAATTATTATATTTCATCAGTAGTATATAGGGATCGCGAATTCAGACCCGACGCGACGGTCATTTATTACAATTATTACTTACAATGCAGTAATTTTCTTAATGTTTCTTGTATATTCACAGGTACTTTTAGAGAACTTCAAGCTAGTGGTCTGGATTTCACCAAAATGCTTGGAGAAGTAGTACAAGAAGAGGAAAAGAAAGAAGAATCGGAAATATCGCGACAGATGTCCATCAGAAGTATCGCCTCGGTGGAATGTGAAGCTCCGAAAGAAGTTGAAGAACAGAAAGGGAGTGGTTCGATTGATTCCTATGTTTACAAAGCTTACTTCAGCGCTGGTGGCAATTGCTGTATTATATTAGTGTTGTTTTTCTTATTCTTTGCTGCGCAACTTTTCGCAAGTGCAGCAGATTATTTCATAACTTATTGGTAAGTTGAAATTCCGTCAAATATATTCCTATATTCGTTGCACTGGTCGTATGAAAGTTTGACTGTAGTTTAAACTTGTAAATGGTTCTGAAACATCACTTAACTCTGACTATCATTTGCTGCTATTAACTGTTCTTCAGACTTTCACTTTTTTATTCTCTACTACGAGGGTAGTCTGAAACGTTTCCTACCTTACAAAGAAACAAGACTTTTTTTTATTTTCAACACATTTCAACTCTATGCACTTTTCCCAGCTATGCCCCCATCTCAGTAACCCGTCCATATAGTACTCGACGTTTTTCTTTTCTGCAAAATAATTGTTCACCAAGGTGAACATTTCACGAAAATCTGTTCTCCGAGCGCAATTTTTGGACGAGGAAAAAAAAGTCGCTTGAGGCTAGATCTGGAGAGTAAGCCGGATGATCAAACACTTCAATTCGTCGATGTTCACCATGGCAACCACTGAGATGAGAGACGGTGCATTGTCTTGCTGAAACAGGGTTTTTTTTGCAAACGTTGCCGTTTTTCCGCAAAATCTGCCTTCAGCTTGTCAAGTAATGATGCGTAGTATGCTCCTGTAATGGTTTCCACTTTTTTAATATAATCGAACAGTTTCCGTCACTTTCCCAGCCGAAAAAACACTTTTGCTTTTTTTGAAGATGGTTTATCCTTTGCAGTCTACTATTTCAACTATTTTTGTTTCGGACGTGTAATTGTGTATCCAAGTTTCATCTGCAGTAATTAATCGGAGCCAAAACTCGGATTTATTGCTCCTAAACTGCGCCAACAGAGCATTGAAAATGTTTCTTCGAACATGTTTTTTGGTTTAACGTGAGCAAACGCGGCATCCAACGCGTGGACAGTTTTCTCATGCCTAAATGTTGATTTAATATATGACGAACACGTTCTTTTTGACATGCTCTTCTATTTCTCTTGCTTCGATTCGGCTGTAGTCTGGTACCATTTTGAATAATTTTGACGATGTTTTCGTCGGTAGTGGCAGTTTTTCAGATGCCAGAGTCCCTATACTTAGAATCCAACTCATCTTTACGTAGGCGTATTGCCTTTCAAAAACAAATATTCAATGACATCTCAATACTCAATTTTGTCCATTTAAACGACCTCTTACATAACAACTGCGCGTCCAATGCACAATAAAATTTACTAGCTTTTATTTACCACGCCTATCTACACTGAACTGAAAACTCCACCAAATGATACTCCGTACTAACTGTGACTGAGGTACGGATGGTTTGTCTGCTGGTTTAACTTGTTCGTCAGTGTGATATACAAATTGTATTCTACTCTCTGCACCAGCTGTTTCTATGTACTATGTGGATGTGCTTTTTTATATAAAATCTTCATTGCCATATTTGATTTTCTCACACAGCAGTTGCTATATAATTATTGATTATGTGACTGATTTGATTTCCTCAATTCCCTATGGAATAGAAAGTACTTTTACTGGCTGAATGACTCCTTTCATTAATTCTTGACATTGATTTAATGTCCTGTAAGCCTTACCAGTAGAGTATGCTTCATGTATTAGTTTGATTTTGTATCATAGTTATTTTCTTTCTTTTGATTTTTGTTCGAGATTTTCCCCTTTTGAAGGGAGTTGTTTTTGTCATCATTAAAGCATATGTCTACAAATTAAATATTTACTTGTTTGTTATTCTCTAATTATTCGAGTTTGACATTCAGTATATTTTCTTGTTGTATAAAACTATTTTGGCTGAAGAAGGATTTTGTCCCAGCTTCTTTATATAACCAACATTTAAAAAATCTTAATTTTGAGTTTTCAGTTGACTTAGAGTGCTTGTGAAAATGAGCTTGACTTACTTGAATTTATTCGGAATAAAATATTTGTTAACTTTATTCAGTGATTATTACCATATATCACTTTTATATAAATAATTCGATGATTATTACCATCTATCACTTTTATATAAATACAATGGTTAACGGTATAAAAGTAGTTATGCTCTAAAAATATAAATAACAACAAAAAAGACAGTTTGTTAGAGTATGTTATTTTTTTTTTATTGAAGGGTGAATTTAGAACAAGAAGACAACACAGGAAAGTATATTCTAAAAGTAGTTATGCTCTAAAAATATAAATAACAATAAAAAAACAGTTTGTTAGAGTATGTTCTTTTTTTTTATTGAAGGGTGAATTTAGAACAAGAAGACAACGCCGGAAAGTATATTCTAAACAGCACCTTGGAGAGAACAAACACAACAATACTGCCAACAGAAAGTGCAGAAACGGATTTCTGGCATTTCTCAAGACACACGTCCATCTATATATACTCAGTTATAATAATCCTGTTAGTTGTAACAACATTGGTGAGGTCATTCGCCTTCTTTTCAGTATGCATGAGAGCATCAACAAATCTACATAATAACATGTTCGTAAGTATCACAAGGGCCACAATGCGATTTTTCAACACCAACAGTGCCGGTAGGATCTTGAACAGGTTTTCCAAAGATATGGGTTCCATTGACGAATTGCTACCAGCCGCTTTAATAGACTGCTTACAAATTGGACTGTCACTTCTGGGTATCATTATTGTTGTTGCCGTTGTCAGTCCCTGGTTGATGATACCCACTTTCTTGATTGGTATCGTGTTTTACTTGCTCAGGATATTTTATTTAAGGACTAGTAGAAATGTGAAGCGATTGGAAGGAACAAGTGAGTTCATTACTTTTTTAAACAACTTGACTAGAAAAATAAAAACGAGATTTTCTAATAGGATATAGGAAATATACATTTTAAATTTCCACAAACTTTGTAAAGTATGTATAGTGAATTATTAATCGATTATATAAATCACACGGCGGGACGGTTGGGTTGGCTTGAGTGGTTTTTTCCACTCATGCATTTGACCGCCGAATCGGTGATTCGAGCCCACAGGCCGGACGATCGATATTAACTGGCTATTGACCAACCCTAGCTAGTAATCGCACGTTAAAAGGTAAAACCTCTATAATCCTCGTTAATCACTTTTACTTTTGTGGGTTGTCGTTCGTAGAGGAAGCGACAACTGGTTAAAGAAAAACTGACTTCAGATATTTGAACATTACAAAAATTATGATGAACGGTCTTATATGAAACTATTCCTCCAAGTGATGTAAACTAAATTACTGCCTCTGACAGTAAACTGTTATTTCTCCTTTTGGAATTTTCAAGAAATGTTCTCAACACATCATGTATCATCATGTAATTAATGTAATTTTTTAGCACGAAGCCCAGTATTCTCCCACCTCAGTGCATCACTTCTTGGTCTAACAACTATAAGAGCTTTTGGAGCAGAGGAAATTTTGACTCAAGAGTTTGACAGTCATCAAGATTTACACAGTTCAGCTTGGTACAGTTTCATATCTACCTCAAGAGCTTTTGGATATTATTTAGATCTGATATGTATCATCTACATTACCTTGGTTACATTCAGTTTCCTTCTTATTGGAACAGGTGAGTAATACATCATGCGTTTTATAGCTACATAGGTCATATTTTGAGCTTATACAAAAAGTAGACAAGACATTTTTCGAAGAACTTTCATTTAGTTTTTTTGTTGTTGGCAACGTACCTAAGCTATGGTCATTAGCCTTGGATGTTTGATAGGTTACATCCGGAATTATCTAGGGAGCATCATGGCCGTTCGCGGACATGTCAGTTATATTATGTAATGTAGCAAAATCTTTTCACTTTGACAACTAGATGAAGTCTTTCAAAAAAGATATCTGATTCACACTCATAATTTTTGCATCGGGAGTCAAGTACATTACCATTGTGTCAATTATTTTATTGTTTTTCAACATATATGCTTTCGAATAGAACTGGTCGATACTTGATGAAAATCTATATTAAAAACTAATTAATACAGTTTATTGTATGCTTTGTTTATTTGTATGCTTTATTGTAGGGTTTTACAAAAACAGCGACACGTTAACCTACAATTCAGGAGAATAGGTGCAATAGTCATCAATTAAATTTGTTTTCCATTCAAGTAATAAAACTGATTGAAACCTGGCAATGTTATGGTGAAAAGCTGCGCGATGTTTTAGATTGTTTTTTCTAATTTCATCAAAGACTTGGCAAATTCATTGTTGTATACCATTCACCATTAACTGATCTTGAATTCTGTTTAGGAATAGTGGAATATCCACATATAATGTGTCAGATTATCGATCTTCTTCAATCATTATTACGAACATCAGTGTTTTTGTAACCACAAACGATTTTGGTCTCACTTCACGAGATTAATCGCTGACAATCGTAAAACCACTACTAAATTTTCTAAACCAATTACTTGAAGTTAAATAAAGCGATATTCACATACATGCTCTTTTTTTAAACATTCAATGTCAACTAATAACCTAATAGAGGTTTATGAAAAAAACATATCTATAAGACTTATAACATTTCTTCCACTTTATTAATGATTGAATTAATTTTTCAGAAAAATTTGGAGGAAATGTTGGTTTGGCAATTACACAAGCGATTGGTTTAACAGGAATGTTCCAATGGGGCATGAGACAATCTACAGAACTTGAAAACCAAATGACATCAGTAGAAAGAGTAATTGAATACAGTTTTATCGAACATGAAGCAGAGCTAGAATCAGCACCAGACAGAAAACCCAAAGAATCATGGCCAGAAGAAGGAAGACTAGAGTTCAAACATGTCTTTTTGAAATATTTTCCGCAAGATCCTTTCGTTTTGAAAGACTTGAACTTCATAATTAATCCAAGAGAAAAAATTGGAATAGTTGGAAGAACAGGAGCTGGAAAATCTTCATTGATTAATGCTATTTTCCAACTGACGGACACAGTCGGTGAGATTCTAATAGATGGTGTTAATATTTCGTTCATCGGCCTGCATGACTTGCGTTCAAAAATTTCCATTATTCCACAAGAACCTGTTCTATTTTCTGGTACCATGAGAAAAAATTTGGATCCTTTTGATGAGTATTCTGGTGAGTAGTTCTCATTATTGGACAAAAATATAGAAATTGGGTGTACATTTCATAAGAATTTTTTTGAAAAATGAGAATTGAAACTTCATTCTATGTTTTCATATTACTTTCATTTGTATCTAACTTTACTGCAGTTTCGTCCCACAAGTATATTTTCTAACGAATACAAGATTTTATTTATATTAGTTAAAATAAAAGAGGAAGTTTATTTGTATTAGTTACAAATAAAAGAGGTAGATGACCTAGCTGTATCGCAGGGATCGGTTTTGGGCCCGCTTTTGTTCGTTATTTACATCAATGACTTTTACAACTATATATGAAGCCATGTCACAGTTTACTGTTTGCTGACGATACATCCTTGATATACTCTTCTATATATTATTCAGCTCTTGTTGATAAGTTTATGGAAATACAAGAAAAAGCAGAGCACTGGTTCAGTGTCAACAAACTCATGATGAATAAGGAAAAATCATAAAACTTGATTGTTTCTATGGCTCTGTCATTACCTGAAATCCAGTGTGTCAAATTATTGGGTTTTACTCTGGACAATAGGATAAATTGGTCAAGCTACATTTCGAATTTGAAAAGTAAGCTATCGAGTGCCTTATTTTTACTTAGACAGCTGAAACCAATAACAAATTTCACTACGTTGAAAATAGTATTTTGCTCGCTCACATTTCTTACGATATTCTACTTTCGGAAAATTCAAGTGATGCCCAATACATTTTTATATTACAGAAAAAAACTCTGAGAATTCTTGCTGGAATCGGTTTTAGAGATTTTTGCCGTGAATCATTCATCACTAATGAAATTATGTCGGTGCCTTCTTTGTATGTTTACTCAAGCCTATTAGATATTCACAGAGGGGCCCCCTTGTTTCCCAAGCAATCCATTTTACACAATCATGATACACGTAACAGCAATTTTATTAAACCTCAACGTTTCAGGCTGATAAAATCACAAAAAAAAATTCCTATGATTTTAAATTGTATAATGCACTTTCTGCCAGTATTAAAAATATGAATATGTTTAGGTTTAAAAAAATTATAAAAAATATTTAAAGAAAACTGTTTTTATTCCACTTCAGAATATTTAAAAATGTGCGTAGACACACTTTTGTGTTGTGTTGCAAATTGAAAAACTTATAAGAAAGTTAAAAATGCCACTTGATTTAACAAATAAGGTAAATTAAGGTAGGAGGGTCTATAGACCCTGTGCGATGTGCTCACACTTATTGCAACTCGAAGTTACGAAGTCAATTAGTTGGTAAGAGTGGCCAGAATGGCAAGAGTGAAACTCTGCTAAACACCAAAAACCTGTTTGGGCCCGCGGCAGGTAGACACAAAGTATGTTCTCTGCTGTTTAGTCGTTTCCAAAACAGAAACGAAACGTACACTCTTCCAACAGTTCTAGTATTTTCATATGATGACTCATCTACTCATTGTGGCACTAACTATGCACATCATCTAATATTCTTTGGGGGATAATTCAGGTTACTCTTTCCAAAGTAGTCCTCGCCGCTAGGATGACAATGTCATCTACATAAGTTTGAAAATCTATCTCCCTTCTGTCGAAGACATCAAGCAGACTATTCATCAATAGTGACCACAGAAGAGGGGATAATATACCTTGCTCTTGAAAAATGTTTGACTAATTGATTGGTCCGATTCAGAGTGTAAGTTTATGCAGTCCACTTTAGGTATATTACCACCTTTGTCGCCATCCAACTGTAGTAAACAATTTAATTACTCATGCAACTGCTGTGATAACTTTCTTGGCGACTTCCTAGTTGGTCTTTTTTGGACGCTTGGGGCGCTATCAAAGGGAGTCCATTATTATCAATTTCCAGGAAAGTAATTTTCTATCAGAAGCTCTAATGTTTCTTATCTGGATGTTGTGAATGTTCCATCATGTCGTTTTATCGACCTGATTTTTGTATTCGTCTTTCTATAGAGGGAATATTTTAAATTCTTCTGCTGCGAGGTACATTAAGAGTACTCTCACAGAACTTCTCCATCTTTTTCAATCTCCAGTGTAGTTCTCAAAATAGGAGAGATCACTACTTCGCATAATTTAATCTTTACTGTGTCTATTCACTGGGAATTGTAGTGAATCAGTCGTCAAGGAACGATTGTAGGGATCTATGTATATCCACTCTAATACCCCTTGCTTTTATCACTAGTTGCAAAGGTTGGTTTGGAGGCCTCATTAATTACATGTAGTACTTTTCTGAATTGAAGTGGTTATATTTTTATTAGTGATTAATTTTTGGGAAAAAAAGATTTTGGCTTTCTACTACTCCATTTTGATAAAAAAAAAGGATAAGGGAATCTTCCAAAGAAAAGAACGAAGTAATCAATTTGATAATAATAGTAATTTTCCTAATATATAATCAGAGAGGAACTCACCTTTTCGATTCATATTCATGATTCATGGTGCAAAATAGCTTCACATTCCATTATTATTTCACATTTATTCCTTTTGCTATAGTCGAACAGTTGGCATACAGCGAGGCACTGCCACTGAGGCAGACCGGGTTTAAAGGAAGGTAATTCACGTTCGCCGATGACACGGTCCTTTTGTACAGTGGGTATGATATACATTTACTGGAGAACACAGTTAATGATCTCTCTAAATACTCAAATTAGCTTGCACATAATAAACTTAAGGTGAACTCTGCAAAAACCGTTTACATGCTATTTAAACAAAAAAATAGAATTTGTGGAAATATTGAATTAAGAATAAATAACTTACCCTTAATGAATGTTGCAAAAACCAAGTATTTGGGACTCATAATATATGATAAGTTAAACTGGTCAGGACACATAGAACATATTAATGATAAAATTGTACCAATGTTAGGAGCTCTATATAGGTGTTCCAGTTACTTGAGTTTCAGTAATAGATACTTGGTTTACAATGCATATATATTGGCGAATCTTAGGTATCTGTTAATCATATAGGGTAATTGTGGCATTACTAATTAAAAAAAAATTCAAACGCTACAAAATAAATCAATAAAAAATTTATTTCAAATTCTATTTTGAACTCACATAAATGATTTATTCTCACAGATTGAACTACACCCAATTAAACATCTACTTAAACTTGAGCAATGCAAGAACATATATAAAATATAAAACAAAAGAATCAAAAACAACGATCTACTAGTCATCAACCAGTATTATGAGTATAATACAAGGGGTAGAAATGACTTACACCTGAGCATGGTAAGAAGGTACAAAGGCTATAAAAGTCTTCAACGAATTACCTGTCCATATACGTGAGTTGCCGGGCTATAGTTCATTCATCAATAGTTTAAAAGAACATTTGAGCCTCGAGGCACATGTCTGATACGTTGATACTATGAACTTTCTAGTGGTTTACTAGTTTTGGTGTTTCACTTGTTATGTTGAATGTTTGTGAATTCCGAGACCAGTATTTTTGCTGATTAGGGAGAATTACAACATATTTTATATTTATAGTATATGTTGAACTGTACGCTGTTGTTATATTTTTAATAAAAAAACATATATTTATGTCTTTTTATTAGACGGTGTAGGTCATAAAATTTTATTTTTTGGAATCGCATTAGTTTTTGAAAAAATCCAACCTGGCCAAAGCTAAACTCAACTAGTGTATCTAGAATTAAAAAAAAACATTACATCCTCAATCAATTTGCAACAGATGGAACTTTTTTAGGTGCAGTGGTTGGATCTAGCTTTAGGTACGTTACGTTACAGCTTGGATTTTTTCATCAATAATTATATTCCATTCATTGTAATCACAAATTTTCACAATATAGACTTAATTTCCAATAAGTGTTTCACGTGTTACTATTTCAAACTGAGGTATTATTAGACAAAAAGTTGTATGGAAGGGCGCCAAGTGATTTACAACAAAATAAAACATACACCTCTTTTAGAGCTATAATCACTAAATTAAATTGGCTTTCATATGAAACTAAATATTAATTCGAATAAAAGATATATGTTAATGGTATAAATAATGCTCTAATAGCAGTAAATGTACTATAATGAAAGTGACACAAAGTGCAGACGCAAAAGCGAAAAAAAAGACTCGAGAGGGAAATGTTCCGGAATAAAATCTATTTAAAAATCAAGTCTTCACCTTAGAACGCACCTACTTAGTAATACTATATCAAACTAAAACATTCTTATAAATCCTAGAATTCTCAATTGATAGAAAATACTAGGCTCGTTATTGGGCTGAGTTTCTTTATATACCTGTAATAGGCAAAGAATATCCGTGGGTTGGGCTATCTATCAGGCGCGTCCCCAGGTGGCGGATAGCGAAACGGCCAGGAGACTAGAGGCCCTATCCGGGAAGCCAATGTAGCCTTACAAATGAAGTCGCCGGACTCCTGGTCAGTGGCAGAAATAGGTAAGGTGAGGGGAACCAAAACTCATCAAAAGCCTTTGCAAAACATGCCACCGTGGACCAGCCTACCCAAGCTGAGGTTTAAGGAATCGTGACGACAGCTGCATGGCCGCAGGGTGATATGCGGTCACGAAAGAACGGGGCGAAACCTCATTGTAATCAGCCTTTCTTTGGTAATGCGAGGTTCTGCCAGAGGTGACCAACTCTTTCCTTGTACTCGTGGGAACACACATGAATAAAACAACAGAAAAATAGAAACAACAAAAACCAATCCCGAGGCTGGACAGAAGTGTTCACCTCAATCTGAGACGGTGGCTGGGGACGAACAGAAATGTCCACATCAATCTACCTCTTGGAATGAGGCTGGTCATAGCAGATCACCTCTGTTGTAATACAAAGGCCAAAGCGCATTTACGGCGCCGAGGCCAAAAAGGAGAAAGAGAGAGAAGGAGGCAGCAACTATAAGTGCACCCTCCTTCTCCCCCACTCCACCTCCAACAGCAAGGGCACTTCCTGAGGCGGGCGCCCAGAGCTCCGCCTTGAATAAAGGCAAGGAACCGGCTGCCACTGCAGGAAAGCTTCCTCACTTATGCACCTCCATCGGAGGCCGCTGTGAGACACCTCAAAGTTGCCAAAGAGTGTGTTCGGCGAGTCTTAGCTCACACCTGTCAATATAAAGGAAATTTCTCCTAAAGACCTGTCCACCTTCCTGGAAAGGACAGGATGGACGATGACCTAGGAGGACAACTCCTCGGGAGGATGTAAAATGGGTCACATTTGGCCTAAGTGCATGGGCTTACACTCACCCTCCCTACTCTATAGATACAGAGCTCAAACTCACACAGTCTGTCAACTCGCTGTGTACCACATGAAGATTTGATCCATAAAATACGATAATTAACAATAAATACATGAAGGGAAAGGTAGCAAGCTCAAAACAATCATTGTATTTCCTGTGATGAAGAATTAGGTGTGAAAAATATCATCAAGGTGTGTCCTGGCTACATGAACGAGAGATTGTCAACACGACTACCTGAAGAACTCAGTGATGCCTTGAATTCAGATAAACTTGGGATTCTACTAAAGTATCTGATATCTATAAATATTGTACATCTGATATGATTGTGATGTGATTCAAATTGTACTACACCGCTAATAACCTTTGTAGTTTATGCGGTTATATTGAATAAAAAAAGAGAAAGATATTTATATAAAATCTTTTATTGATTAGTTTGTGGTTGATTCATTGATTACATATATTATATCTACCATAAGCCAATTGATACTTTTGTAGGATTAAGTAATGATACTAATAATGTACATACACAAAATTAGTATTATCATTTTCAAGCCACGTTTCACATAATGAAAGAGTTGAGTAGTTGCAAATTTTTTTGGATGGCACGTTAGCTCGTAATAAAGGGTAGAGAAGCGCCAAAATTACTTCTTCCTTCATTTATTGAATGAACCCCATCTCTAGGTGATAATAACTCCGTTCTTATCAATAGACTTGGCTCCAATTAATGAAGGCCATGGTTGCCTTTTATATTTCGGGATTAGAGAACAAAACCAAATATTAATCATCAAAAATCACTTTATTGTTTTTTAAATTATTTCCCATGAAGATCTATATACTTTTGCATGTGTTTGAACCAATTGACGAAGCACTTTTGCCACTATGATTGAGGTGTCTCCAGAACATGCACTCTGAAGCAGAAACCGCGGGAATAAGAAGAAGTCATTCGGTGCCAAGTCAGGACTATACGGCGGATGACTCATCAAATCGATGTTTTGGGTGCTCAAAAATGCAGTGTGAGAGCTCGTATTGTTATAGTGGTTGGTTTTTCTGGTTTCTTGGAAGACAACGGGCAAACAAATGGTTGTGTAGTACTCAGAATTGACTGTTCTGCGTTATTTTAGTAGTACGGTTGCGACTTGTCCAGTTTTTCCGAAAAAACAGGCGACCATTTGCTTGGAAGTGCTTAGTGCGCGAACAACTTTTATTGGATTTGGCTCGTCTTGAAACACCCATACAGTCGACTGCTGTTGTAACAACACCTCACACGATTGATCACCTGTCACGATGTCATAGACGTGTTTCGAAGCACCGCGATCGTATTACACTAATGCCTAAGGTTGTCTCATTCTTACGATAGGTCACATGACGATATTTCAATATAAGTTCGCGCACAGCATCAATGGTTTTCGAAACAATAACTGGTTTTGTACGACCTCTACAAAATTTGTCTTGGAGTGAACTACGACCACGATTGAGTTTACCATACCATCGATAAACACTGGTCCTTGATGGAGTTTCATTGCCAAAAATTGAAAATTATATTCATCCATGCACTGTGGCTGAGTTAATCCACGAGGAAAGTTGTAAAAAATAATCGCACAAAAATATTTACGATTTAATTCCATTTTTGGAACGATATGAATCTTTTAAGTTACTGTAAAAAACACATATAGCGCGAGTATGTTTAAACGAGTACGTATAAGCTCAAAAATGTCCAACTTTACAATAGAGCTGTGAGTTGCCAGATTGCAATACTCCAAATCCCGAAACATAAAAGGCAACCTATCGTACTTCAACGTAAACTTGTGTGATGATGACGTGACAAGTCGCTCACGACTCTACTCCAGAACGACTGACCGAACGAAATTTCGTGCCCACGCGAGATACTTCTCCCTATTGCCCCGTGGTCGCCATCGCTCGGCCGTTACGTTACGTTATCAAGCGGTTTACCCTCCCATAAGAAGTTATCACTTCAAAATAACACGTTTTCTTTCTTAGGCCCGGGACTTTTCACGCCAGGTGTATATCCATATGATTTTTAGTTAACCCTAACCTTCAAAAGACACGTGTATACATTTCACAGCTGTCGTGACTATTAGTTTGTGGGATAGTACATTTTGAATGAAACATCTTTTATTCACAAAATCACAACAAGTAATCGCTATACTGTACGTATACAATATCATTACAATAAATACATTTGTTGTGAACGAAGTGGCATCAAAATTGTTCAGAAAATACGTTGTTCCATTCGACAAGTTGTTGGAATTGTGTGGGGGACAGATTTAGTTCTTGAATGTACATCTTGTCACTGAGATAATACTGAACGTTGTCAATATTTACCCAAGATGCCGGAGCTTGTCTGTGTGTACTCAAGAATTATTTGAAATTTCAAAAAGAAATATTTGTTCTGAAGAAGGCTTCAATGGATAACACAATAGTTTTCGAAAGAAAGTAATTAGGACCGATACACTAAAATGCAATGTCTAGTCACAACTCTTATTTAACCGGTTAAAATGGAATATTGATTAGTTTTAGATTTTTTAGGAATCCCTGAGAAAATTAAAATCCAGTTGAAACACGGTATGAAATGCAATCTGGTGACAGGTGATAGGTGAAGTATTAATCAGGCGGACCCAGCGTTTACAAATATTAAAATTTAATAATAACAATGAAAAGAGAAATGAAAATTTCTATGTTTTATACCACTTTTAATTTTAACTAACGTTACTGCAGTTTCGTCCTATATGGACATTTTCAAACTTGCACAATAAACTAACAATTATTCACTACATTCGCCATTATATACTTGATTGAGTACCTGAATTTACAGTGCGGAATTTACAGTGCAGAAAACCTAGCTACACAGACATCACCATCCCAAGCGATTATTTCCATCCAGACAGTCATGAATTAGCAGCCTACAACTCAATGTTGCACAGAGCATTCTCACTGCCTTTGTCTGCAGAAAATCTAACTAGGGAAATTGATACAATTACACAGATAGGTCATAATAATGGTTTCAACTCCGATACTATCAAGACGTTAGTCAGGAAACAAATCTGGACATTCACTTGCAGATTAATATATCCTCAGGTCAAACAACCAGAAATCAAGAAATGGGTAACGCTAACATATTTTGGAAAAAGAACAGAAATTATTGTAGGTTTCTTCAGAAAAAACAATGTGGAAGTAGCATTCAGAC
>WOGP01001891.1:4239-17921 GCA_015342065.1 Leptinotarsa undecemlineata
CAAAAAAGAGGATAAGGGAATCTTCCAAAGAAAGGAAGGAAGTAATCAATTTTCAAACAAGTAACTCTATACATGGATGTGTAGATCATGCAAAGAAGTAACTTTCAGACACAAACTGAAAGAAAGTCCTCCTGAAACAGCTACTTCCATATTTTTATTGTTATAAGCCAATAACAAAAAATTTTGAAAAATGTCTAAATCATTACTGGAATCAACAAATTTATGGCAAATGCTTGTCATTTTATGTATTTGCAATATCAAAACAGCAAACTGAGAAATTGAATGTCTAGGTTTAATTACATGTCAAATATCGCTACCTCGATTATAAAGTCATGTTTAAGTCGGTAAGAATAACTTTGCTCCAACTGAATAACATCTTTTTCTGACTTGAATGTTGATTTTTCCAGAAAGAAGAAAAAATAAACCTACTCAAAAATAGGCTAGCAGAAAAAGAAGTCGGGAAGGGCGGACTAACGCCATCTAGCATCACTCAAGGTAAGGATACGCTTATAGTGGCAGATTTCATTACTGACGCAGGCACTTCTGATTCTGCTTTCGGGGGTGGCATCTCCGTGTACACTCGATCGTCGAGGTGCAGTCAGTCAGATGTAGAATTCAGCGAGAGCTATCTATGATCAAATGATTCAATTGATATGTAACAACGAAAGTGGTGAAAAAATCATATGTCTATTGAAATCAATATTGTAACACAGAAAAATGAATAACGCCGGCCTCAAAAAACAATGTGTATGCGTCAAAAAGAGCGTGTTATTCCTTCTTATTTTTTCGACCACAACTAATTATGCATAAAACAGAAAGTCAAGGAACGTTTCTCAGTCAAAATTTTCACTGAACAACATTTATTTACTTATTATTCAAACAATCTATCACAGCCTAATTACATGGATGGAAAACATAAAAAGTCATATAATACTTGAAATACTTATGAATGTATAACAATAATAAAATATTCACCAGAACTGTAGATGGGAATACTGCTTAAATAGGTAAATTTAACATATGCTCTAACAGTTTTCGCGGAATACTGATTGGAAAAGTCTCCAATCAAGATCTATTGATATCCTATACAAACTTGAGTAAAAATATTATTGGTGCTTTCTTTGCGGTACTTATGGTTGGAATATTGAACATGAATGGAAATGGGGTGCGACGAGAAGGAACTAAGGATTTCTGAGGAATATATGTTGTTTTTCAAGAGTTTGTGCTAGAATAACATTGCAGAATGAACTTCGTGAGAACGTTATTGCAAATGGATTTAATCTCCAGCGTGAATCGCTACTTTCGCACAGGCACCGCTCTTAGAGCACCCTAAGGATTTTTCTATAGTGCTTATGTTTCGTCCATAAAAAAAGTTAATTGGCGTCGCTGTTCTAGTGATAATATTTTAAATTCATGTCGTATATCCAAAAAACTTGTTGAGTTATAATTTGGCTACTTGTGAAATCATTTAAAAAATAAATACCTCAAAAATTCATTGTGAATTTTTTCTACTTCTTTCATATAGGTTTGGTGTTCAGCAAACCAAATGATGAAAGCAAACTCCAAATGAAGAAGTTTGTCTCGTTACAAAACCCAACATCCGACTACCAGATTTCATAATGTCTCGTATATGATCAACAAATGAAAATTGTGCATTATACCTCAATCCAAGATCTTTCTTTTCAGTTCCACTTGTGTTTCATTGAACGTTAACTTCATCAGGCGTGTTCATACTAAATTAATTCTTCCCAGTATATAATAATATTTGATCATATGACTTCCTTCTTATTGATGTTCACGAAGAAACCAATCAGAAATTTGAAAGAAATCCAAACTCATTCAATGGACATGTAATACCAATTTTCACAACACAAAATTCATAGAAAAAAAAACGAGAATGAAGTAAATGTATAATACATATAGGGTAGTCGTTGGTGACTAGTTAGGAATGGACTAGTAAATAGTGGAGCTTGGCAGCAAATCATCATCAGGGATGCTACAAAATTGTGCGTGTAAATAATTTTAAGATATAAATGGATGATTAGACTTACAACTTTGTTGAGGATGTTTCATACGATGGTTCTGTAAAATATTGGGCACATAGTGCTGGATGAACATTGGTACAATACATTTACAAAAATTGGAAAGGATGTCTAATATTGATAAAATACGTTACAGTTTCAAATTATTAAAAGAAGATATTATCCTCACGTGGATATATGTGGAAACATATATGTCTATAAATGTATAATATACACATATACACATAGTATCCTCACGTGGATGTATGTTTATATATGTATGATATACACATATATCAATTTTCTAAAAATATTTAAATTTATTCTGGGTTTTTATTGATAGATATATACGCTTTTCAATTTATTGTTGAAAAATTAATTTGCAGGTAGTGGTTCCACTAGTTTATTGCCGAAAAATCAATTAGGATAATCATCATTCAACAAACAAAGTCCACCTCGGTACGGTAATTGATCTCTAAAAAAAGTTTTCGAAAATCGGTTTGCAAAACCCCTCACTACCTCACCCATCCCCACGAATACACGGCACTGATAAAGAAATATTGTGAAACGGACCAATAACTAGTATTCAGCCAGCCCCAGTAGCCGAGTCTTTATTCCTCACCTACATTTAATAGCACGTTTACTAACTATCTGGGCGACTAGGAACCACAGGCAAGACATGTTTATGACTGTGCCAGGGACGCTCGTATATCAAAGCACTGGTAGTATATACATTTCCTATTTGCCGGGCAGTGATATTGAACACCCCTCGTATTACTCTTATTTGTATTGCCGTTCCAATTGGGAATGGATAGACTATACAACAAGTTAATTGGAAATGTATTTATTTCAAACAACTCATATTTTTACATACCTACTCTTCTTCAATCATGAGTCTGGTTATAAAGTCAATTCAAGGGTGCATTCTTAAAACAATTATTTTGCTGAAGAATACACTTCGCAACACGGTCTGTCGCAATGAAAAACTCAATGGAATATTCACTTATTAGACGAAATGTATAAGAATTTTGACTTACAAGCAAAAGAAATATCCTACACGCTCGTAGATTGTTTTCTCATCAAGTAAAAATGATTTCATTACGAAAACGTTATCACAAGTCTGCAACAAAAAGCTTAAAGAGATGTACTGAAAATACTCAAAAAATTCCAGAATTTCAGGTTATTTTACCAAACGCAAAATTGAATCATAGAAAAGGGTTTTTTGGGCTAACTTGAAAAGTCATACATCAATAGGCAACTCATCAACATTCAGATACAATATGGTTGTTGGTAGAGAAAATTTCCCTTTGCAGTAACTGCTTCAGGAAAACATTCGATTACATTTTATTTCAAATTCAGAATTTCAACTTTCAGTTGATTTGTATTCCTTTTCGGTTGAGTTCAAGAAGTCTGGCCCCAAACTATGTTACAGCTCTTGAACCCATTTTGGATCAATCGATCTATGCATTTTTTTGTACTTTCATCCATGATTTGCTTTTATACTGAACACTCATTTAGTAAATCATTGCTGTACGAATATGAACATACAAATGCTGCTAAACCCAAATACCTGTCAGAATTTTAGATGATAACGTAACCTGAAAAATATTGGCCAGGTGAACATTTAACGTTGCACACTCGCTTTGAATTTTTTGAGGTCGGTTTGTACGACTGCGACAAATATATATCTGGCTTCACTTTGTTCACAGATATTGATTTCAATACATACAGTGCAGACGTACAAAGTAACCCTTTCTCAACTTCTGAACGAAACCAGAGATCAAGGTCGGACAAGATAAAATTCACATACTTTTTTTGGCGAAAATACAATTATGTTACCTAATCTGATGCTGAGAGGGTGCTTTTATTTTTCTTCAAATAGAATTGTTGTTTTGTGGTCACTCTTTCGATAGGTATTTCCATTCTCTATCCAATGGTGATTGTTTTTATTCCAAATCAGACCAGCCTTTCCTGAATAAGTGACAGTTTCATGTTTTCCTTGTAATTTGCAAAGGAACGATAAATATTGAAATTTCAATGAAATTTCATTAAAAATTCAATCCAGTTCATCCCAGTTTACCAATCACTAACTGCAAATAATGAAATCTGTTTAAGAATGTTATGGAATGATTCTGGAAAAATTTCATTTCACTATCAGACAGTTCATTCATAGATAAATAGGATAATACCCGTGAATAAAATTCGTCATATTATTCGATAGTTCATTAACGTATCTGGATCTGCTGCAAAATTATGTCAGGCTCATGAATGGTGAAATAGTCCCAGCAAATCCAAATGAGTTTTCAAGTGAAGTTACCTTTCAGCAAGATGGGGTAACTCCTCAGTTTAATATTTCTCTTGAAGATGATCACTTACTGATCGAAACACGTGTCGAGGTGTTAAAAATAATGATTTGTTGTTGGAAAATAACTCCAGTAATATTTCTCATCATGAGTTTATAGAATTATTCGATGACATTTATCCAAACCAGTGGAAAGACAGACCTGGTGCTTCTAGATCACCGGATATGAATCCTTTGAAGTTTTTTGTGGGGACTCATGAAATAAAGTATACGCTGCATAAACTCAGTCCAGAATTCATGGATAGAATTAAAGATGGTTGCATTAAAATTGATCCACAAATATTTTAGAAATGAATTTGTTAATGAACTTCATCATTGAAGCTTTTTGATGATTTCTAGTTATTTACAGTGTAGGTATATTCAACTTCAGAGGCGAAAACTCCAACCTCTAAAGATGTCGGAAACTACGCCGATGAAACGTCAGAAAGGAATTCTGAATTGCCGAACTGACTCAAACTTGAAAACATAAAATTTTTCAGAAAATGGTCGTGATGGCTAAACATTTTGACTTCATTATTACCAGAAAGAAAACGGTGAATATTCCTGGAGTGTATTTGAAATAAAGTTTCTATCACAATGATAATATGTTTCGTTCATTTATAGATCGTAAAATAATATGAAATCGCTCATATCAAAAAATAAACCCATATTGATAAAGACTTCTTTTCAAAATTGACCTTGACTCTTGTCCAGTTCACAATGTAGAAGGGAAGGAATTTTTCATATCCGCAACTTTATATGGAAAAAACACCCTGAGTCTTAGAACAGGAGAATTTTCATCATGTTCCTGTGATAATTGTTGAGAAAAAACAATACATTCAAAATTTTGTTAATTTCACTCGAAATAATTTCCTATTACACTTTGATGTGTTTTGGATGGTTTCAGGAGTTTGCCGTGATCTTCTTTGCTAATAATCTCCAAACGTTTCGACTGCAACTGCGGCAGTCATCTTCAGTGGCGTGGTCAAAGCACTCTTCATCTCAACTGTCAGTTGACTGACAAATGACACGTCAAGAAGACTACTTCGACCAATCCAGTGAAGATGACTGCCGCAGTTGCAGTCAAAACGTCTGGAGATTATAACTAAAGAAAACCACGGTTAAACTTGGAAATTTTCATGTATTTTATTGACTCATCAAAGAAATCGCTGATAATCAAGGCGAAAAATAAAACCATTCACCCTCAGTCATTCCTGAAAAGTCAAAATAGTGTTATCAGTTGGAAAAATACTGACGTAATGTTAAAAAGTATATTCAAAAAATATTGAACAATATATTTCATTTTATATCACAAAATATGTCAAGTAAATATATCAGGTTTGTTTTTTGAATGGCCACTTCACATCTGAACTGATAATAACAATAAATCCATTTTTACGTGAAAACAATCAGGAATTAATGACGAATTGTTACCAGAGCATCGCGAATAGGCATTGCGAAGGACAACGATTCAAACGTTTTTATTTGAAATAGTTTCAACTGAGGATCCTAAGTTCCAAAAAATTATTTTATTGACTTTCAGGCTGTCACGTGGAATTGACTTTTGTTCCAAACATTTTTTGGAAGTGTTATGTTAATGTCACTCATGATTCTTGATTCGTGTTAATAGGCGCCAATTCCATGAATCATCTGCAAATTGGATAGACATTTGAATATTTGCTGCCATGAATGAAATAGTAGATGAAATAGTATATGCAGATGCCACATCAAAAAATGAACTATAGATTATTGGATCCATTAGCAACTATACTTGTCATATGCTATTTTCTCATGGTCTCATGATCTTCATTCGTATTTATGAATGGAAGAAAAATCTGCATTTCCTAAAAAATAGTGAGTTCACAAAATACTTTTTCAGTTTATGAATATTATCCATACCACCACTGAAATATATCAGATGTGAAAGTGATTTAACTTTTCATGAATGGAAATAATTTCTCAGAGATCTAAACAAATTGATTTTTTCTAATTTGCCGCAATTTCAACATGGAAGTGATGTACACTGTGTCCAAGATAAGAATGAACAGCATGGGGATATCGAAAACGGTAAGTGATACGGGGTCAATTGAATTAGAGAAAAGTAGCGTCCAATAATAAGCCATTCAGAAATTAGAGAATTTCATTTTTATTTTCTCCTAGCTTTATTTTCAAATGAAATGTAAAGCAAATAGTACTTTGCCAGCCACTTTGTAAGGACTATACGTAAGCAGAATTCTCCTGCGACGTTTCGTCTTTTAGAAAATATCATCAACTTTGTATTTTTATATGGGCTGAAACAAAAGTATACTCTGTATACGACTCTATTCATCATTGTGAATGCAGCAACGTATCACACACTATGATTTCATAACCATTTCTCGTGCAAAATGAAAAGTAATTACTCGACCTACTTTTCTTCAATTTCAGATAGTACACGGTGGAAAAAATGACACATAATGTTCTGTTGTCTAAATAAAACTGTTGTTTGGTAGAATTTTTGACACATTACTGTTCCTACTTTTACATCTTATTACCTACCTAATTTATGTTAAAAATGAAAAACGACAGCTTCTCGAATACTGAAAAATTGTATATGTTGTCATGTTACATTTTGTGCCAAAGAAATTGTGTTGATGCTTAACTTGCGTACTCTAATGACTATCCAGAGAGGCAACAACCTCGTAGTTAATATTTAGACGTTCAGTTCTCAATTTAAAAGAATACGGATCATTTGATAAACATGTGGTTTCCCGACAAAAGCAATCTTATTAGGAAAACCAGCGTGATGTGTTAAAGGCCACTTCGTTTTAAGAAAAAATAAATATCATCCATATGAATTTAAGATTTGTCATGGACTCAGAAAAGGTGATGATGCAAGGCCAACAACCTTTTGTGAATGGTACACTAGTAAATGCCAAGACGATGAAAATTTACCTTTCAAAATATTTTGGCATGGCATTTTTAATAGATAGAATGTTCATTATTGGTCACAACAAAATCCACGTATGTACACAAAGTGACCTGACATCAAAATCGTTTCGATTTCAACATGTGGGTTGGGATTTTCGGTACGAATGTAACTGGGCCTTTCATCTACCAAAACAATTGAACAAAAGCACGGTACATAAATTTGTTAGTAAATGATTTTGAAGCCGCTCTAGAAAATTTGTCTTTAACGGTTACTCACAGCTACTGGTTTCAACAAGATGGTGATCCAGCACAAAACGGTAGAATTGTTTTTGATTATTCAAACCGTTGCTTTCCGGGACAGTGGATGGTACTCATAGCGATACATCCTGGCCTGCGAGGTCCTCCGACCTAACCCCACGAGAATTTTTCCTTTGGTAATATATCGAGAATCACGTGTACTCTAATAATTATCAAAATGAAGAAGATTTGTTACTGTATCCTTTAACAATATTGTTCCGAATACGTTAATTCAAATTTTGAATTCGTCTGTGAGACGAGTGTACTTTTGCTTAGAAAATAACGACGAGTTATTTGAACACTTGTTATAAGTTTCTGTTTATTTCACATAATACATATTAACTCCTTGTTATTACATTTCAATTACATTTTATATATTAAACTTTTGATATTGCGGCTCACCTTTGTATATAACAACGCGTAGTATCTAAAATTGAAGAAAAGCAGATTAAGTAATCACTTTTCATTTTGCGCGAGAAATGGTTATGAAATCATATTTTGTGATACGTTGCTGAATTCACAATGCAGAATGGAGTCGTAAACAGTGTACACTTTAGTTTCGGTCCATATAAAAATACAAAATTGATGAAGTTTTCTAAAAGACGAAACGTCGCAGAAGAATTCTACATACGTTATCGTGTAGTCCTTACAAAGTGGTCACGGCAAAGTGCTATTTGTTTTACATTTTCTTTGAGAATGAAGCTAGGAGAAAATTAAAACAAAATTCTCAATTTTCGTTTTTTCTCGGATATCTTCAAAACTACTCGGAATATTGAAACTTTCTAGATGGCATAATAATTCTATCTAATTCTAGATGTGCCTAATAATTATTAGGCACATCTACTTACTGTTTCCGATATCCCCATGCTGTTCATTCTTATCTTAGAGACAGTGCATACTACTGCTTTCAATATTAGTTTTCTCTTTGTCAAACATTGACGACCCAATGAAACATCGAAAATATTCTAGAATTTTGTCCTGCCTTTCCATTCTGTAGCTTGGGCAGTATTGATACTGCGGTGAGACCTACCTAGACAATCGATACCTACTAGATGTAATTATTGAAATTTAGCACAAATTTTATCCCTTTCTACATTTCCATGTCAATTATTATTAGTGCATGATTTTTAAGTACTTCATACACTACAACATACTTGATGGTAGTTTTCGTAACAAGTGTACATACAGTGTAATCCAGAATGAGCGGTGTTTTCATCATAATTGTTTAAAATTCATCGTGCATGAAATTGAATATCCGTAAAGAAAGAGAAAAAGTTCAAAGTCATGAAATATCTTTCTTTGAATTCTACATCTGAAGAGCTTCTGTAGATTGAATTTTCAATATGCCACTTCATATAGGTAGTCTATCCTTAGATAAATCTCGTTATAACATAAACATAAAAAGGAAAATGTCTTTTCCTCCCAAAATGTTTCGTTTTATTCATAAAGCAAATTTGATATCAGTTCCAAACATACGAATTTTGAATATATTAGTATTGTGCAGGCTTTTGCGATTTGATGGTTAACTCATCAACATTTCATTTTCCTATTAAACGGTTATATTTCTCAAATAAATTAACCTGTTAGACGGTTTGAAATGTTTCCATACTTTCACATTGCTTTTATGGACACATTTTCGTTTCTATCAATCAATCTGGCCACCAGCATGGTGGTCTGCGTATATAAACTCTCCTTTGCCGATGATTTTGCATATAAACAACAGTTGACGAATGTTACTGGATAATTTTATAACAACAATAATGACTTCATTTGAGAGCAGAGTGAAGAGAATTTGCTTTGAGTGAGTTAAGAATTTTGCGGAATACAAGCTTCAAATACTAAAGAATTTTTCACATACAGTAACTTCTCAATCAATATATCCGATTGAAAAAAGGAACAGTTGATATAAATGTATCAAAATATCAGAAATTACATTATGTGGATGTACAAATTATATCGCCTTATTACATAATCTATGAAGTTTCTCCACTTTTATGGCGAATAATAGTTTTACTATTGATGGAACTCATTGTGTCCAACTCATTGCATCATACATTTTTAGGAATCAGTAGAAGTCGCACTCCTTTCTATTTATAGGGTTTTATGATGGGGTATTATTGGAATTTTCCACCTGCGCTAGGATCACTTGATAAATTGGGTCGTAATAAAAACTAATAATTTTTTTAATGATATCAAAATACTTTCGGGAACACCTGAATTTCAATTTTGCATATTACCAAAATTCTTGAACCCCCTTATGTCTGTCCAACTAAGACACTATTATCATAAGTCAAGAAATGTATTACAAAGTACATTTAATTTAGTTATGTAACCAATGCAAATCGGTTGAATTTACTTTTAACTGAACAAGAAAAAAATACAAACGAAAAATAGTGCATAATAAAATAATTCCCAGAATCTGAAATGTAGAAAAAACCATTTAAAAGCGAAATCACAAATGCAATAATATACGATGTGTCCTCCCCTGTTCTGTAGTAAGGTGTTAACTCGCCTGTGCATGAAAACAATAAGGGCGTTAATGGTATCCATTGGGAGGTTGTTCTATTCTTCTTGGACCGCAAGTGTGACTTCCGGGAGAGTGCTAGGAGGTTTAATTCTGTTTGTGATTGCTCGTTTAACGAAATCCCACATTTACTAAATGGGATTCATGTCTGGTGAATTTGCTGGCCACGGTAATCTTTGAATATTCTCAATGTCTAGTGCATGTTGTACTCTTCTCGTGCAATGTGACCTAGCATTGTTATCCATGAAAATGAAATTGGCTCCAATTTAATTTCGGAGAGGATAAATAATGTTTCGAACATATATATCGCCTGTCATAGCAACGGGAATGGAAATAAGCTGCGTACGACGACTATGCATTATCCCTCCTCAAAACTATACTGATCCTGAGGATACACTACAAAAAACACTTTTCTCTATTTTCATATTTTTTCCGCTATAACACCATTTTCAAAAATGGAAAATGGTGTTATAGTAGAAACTAGTCAACAATGAAGAAATATCGTGAACAAAAGTGTGTTTTTGTAGTGTATCCTCAGTGAACATGAATTTTCACAAAATAAACAAGTCGTCAATCAAAGAAGTAAACTGATCCTCCTTGGTATGGAACGACTTCTCTAGTAGAAGATAGTTTTTCTTGTCGGCCTGGCCCTCTCCAAACTCTGTGTCGCCGACTTAACCAAATCTGGTTTCGACCGAAAAAAGTACATTTCGCCACTGAGCTGAAAGCCAGTGGCAAAATATCCTGTGTTCCTGTGCCCACTGTAGACGAGCGGCTATGTGTCTGGGAAGTAGCCTTAGTACTCTTAATGGCTTCCTGGATTGCAAATTGGCACTAGCAAGTTGGAAATTAGTTGACCAAACGTTCTTCTGAAATGACTTCGGACTGCTGAGACTGTTATGGTTTGATTCCGATGTATATATCCTGCTAGATACCGATCTTCTCTTGGTCGGAAGCCGGGCGGTTCGACGTGTCTGCTTTGTTCACTCAGTCAATCGGCTGATGTGTGAGTCGGTGGTTCAAACCGCAGGCAGGACGCAGTTAGTTTCCTGGTACAAATGCACTATTCGAATAACAGAAGCGCGGGTAATCCTTAATCTATACGCTAAATATATATGAACCACTTTTTGAAATTAGAGGAAATTGAAAAAAATAAAGATGAAATGTACAAAAAAACAGTCATAATAAATATTTTGTTTTATAAATTCACGAGGGGTGCCAAGAATTTTGGGGTGTGTATATGAACTTTGTAGATCAAAAAATTCCTTCGAAAATACAGTTCCGTCTTTGAAATAGTACGGGTTATGGTCCCCAAATTAGACGAGACCTTGTATAGATATTCCATGACCTTATTCTGATGAAGTATTGGAAGTTTCTGTGACAAACTTCAAACAGATTTTAAATTCATTCGCTTGTAAAGAGGATGGAGGAAAAATAATCGAAATTTTCTGTTCGTCCTGTATATTTTCATTAAATAATATCCGGAAATACTCAACTTTGCTGCAATTCAACCTACTCGCTTTCTCTTGCCGTTTACGCGATCTCTATGAATAGACTCCAAGCTGAAAATATATGTCTAACTATCAAATGTACGAAAAATCAACTGTCCATGTTTATCGTTAAATTATATGCAAGTCATCAAGTCAAA
Source organism: Leptinotarsa undecemlineata (assembly GCA_015342065.1). Taxonomy (NCBI): domain Eukaryota; kingdom Metazoa; phylum Arthropoda; class Insecta; order Coleoptera; family Chrysomelidae; genus Leptinotarsa; species Leptinotarsa undecemlineata. Next base: position 15,981 of record WOGP01001891.1, read on the forward strand.
AAATGTATGAAACTTAAACTGTCATTTATACTTCACGATTAATTTTCATTACAGTGAAATTTTACTCCACTTTTCAGATCCATCATGAACATAAAATCGTGAACTTCGTTGAAAAATGAAGATGTCGGCATGTAATTTATGTAATTTACTGTATTCATTTCATCTTTGAGAAAGAACTTTATGTTTTGTTGTAACGAGATAGTAGTTTTCAATAGAATAGATTTTGGGAGTGAGATGTTTTTCTTTTTGACAGATACTAAAGACGAAAGAATATAGTCCACCAGTATCAAATAACGGATTGATTCGTTGGTAGGTATAGGTAGATGTCAAGAAGACAGAGTTTCATGATATCTAGCTAATTTTATATTTATACATGAAACATCGATGATTTCGCTCGTTAATGCTGATTTCATGAATCTCTGTATTCCACAGTTAAAAATGAATTTTATTTTAATCTATAATATAAGAGACAATATGAAAATGATAAATCGATGAATAGTTACTGCTGTGACATTTTCCAAAGGAAAAGTAAACTGCTTCACGGCAGAATTTTAAGTCAATTCTATTAAATATGTAGCCAGAAAATGTGTTGACGTTGTTATATTTATAATATAAGACGAATTTATTTTTTTGGAATATAATTATAGATGTACTCAAATAGAATGTGAATAAGTATCTAGTTAAGTAAACGGCTTCCTAGATTTCTTTCTTAATTCATCACTGCCGTCATTTGTTCAAAGGACGGTGATTTGCTCTCTTGATTCAGTGGTCAGAATCTCAAATCTCATGAAATGATTGATGTATGAGTAGCAGCATAATGAGGCGTTTTGGAACAGTAATTTGTTTGGAATATTGTTAAATTTCGGATTGTACTAGAAATAAAAGTATGATGCCATTTTGTTTTTTTGGGTTTTTGAAGAATAGAATAGATTATAACTTGAATTGAAGTTTCATAGGTATTACATGACATCGAAGTCTGGTGCTAATTTCAATATCTCATATGTACAACCTTCAAATTAATCTTCCAATGGAAACCAGCTTGACAAAAAAATAAAAAATGAATTTTCTCAATAAGTCGCCGGCTATGTTTACCCAAAGAAATCAGTTTGCCTTTGTATTAGATCGGGATAGAAGTTTCTAGTTGATCCCATTAATAACAATATCGTAGGAACCGCAGTCATGCTCGTTTCTCCAAAATATTATGGTTAATATTTGAATGAATCATTTACTTATAAACCTTAAGCCATAAACAACATTGTTTCAAATAAGTATAAAGTAAACATTTTCCTATAAAAACGATATTTCCTGTGTACTGTTTTGCCACTGAGGGTGTGGAAGAGATTAATTATCAAAATATGGTCCTACATTTCATATTGAGATAATACAGAGATGATTGGAAAACAAAAAACTGTTCTGACTCATTGAAAATGAAATAGTTCAGGGATAAAACCATTGAAGAATTTTAAAAAGCAACAAGTATACATAATTGTAAACGCTGAAGCATACCTCAGTAAATGAGAAAACATATAAAGGGTGGGGCACCGAAAACGAAACAGATCGAATATCTTCAAAACACATGTGTTCTGAAAAAAATGCAAAAACACTTTGATTCCAAGGGGGACATCTTCCTTTCATAACCCTCAACTGTTATACCTCTTCTCCTACCCCTCGGTGACTATCACCCAAACAATTTGATTAGGAAAAGTAGTATCTGTGACACATCTTCAAAAATGTAATTTCATAAGGAATTCAGTCATGTCATTTTAGCAAGCTACCTTTCGATTTTGACGTCTTCTTGCGAAAAAAAACTGTTTCTTATTCCAAATTATGAAACTTCATCCGCGAGCTAATTTGACATAAATTCGATGATAATGCATTATGAAGTTTTTCTAGGGGAAAAGCAAGATGGCGGCTTCACAATGGCGGACAATATTAGCAATT
>WOGP01001892.1:0-19634 GCA_015342065.1 Leptinotarsa undecemlineata
GTGACGTCATTTTATTACATGTTGTAATTATTTTTTATATAAATAATTGTAGCATTTTCTAAAATAAACATTATTATTATTATTATTATTATTATTCTTTGGTGAAGGCTTTGAAGAGCTCTGCCATTTTTTTGATTTGCCGCTAGCATTAACTGATTTTCCTTTTCAAAGCAAATTTTATCTTCAGAAACAAAAAAGTGGCACGATGCCAAATCTGGCGAGTACGGTGCGTGTTCGAGCACTGGAGTGGGTTTCTCGGCCAAATACCGATTCACTGATAGTGCGATATGGGCAGGTGCGTTATCCAGGTGCAAAATCCACGAGTTGTTCTTCCACAACTCGAGCCGTTTCTTACGAACTCAATATCGTAGTGTTGCCAAAACTGACAAATGATAAGTTGAGTTGACAGTCTGACTCTCTGGAACCCATTCAGTCACCACGATTCCGTTAATGTCGAAAAAACGATCAACATTGTCTTGAATTTATATTAGGACATCCTTTCTTTTTTGATTCTGGGCGATTCAGGCGTCCTCCAATGCTTTGTTTCAATATGGTATTGAAAAATCTACGTTCCGTTGCAAGTAATAATGTTTTTCATCAGTCCGGGTTTTTCTTTTAACCTTTCAAGAAAATCTGAGGTCACCTGTTTACGCAAAAGCTTTTGGTCGGAAGTCAGGTTTTTTGACACCAACTTTGCACAGACTTTTGTTATGTGTAATTTCTACCACACGCACGAGATAGAGATATTGCCTCTTGCAACAATTCAAAGTACTCAGTCGGAGTTTTTTTCAATTCAACGAGAAACTTGATATTGATACGTCGCTCCTGTTTTTCGTCACATATGATTCGAAACCGCTACTGCAAAAATACTACAATAGTGTGAAAACGTATTTTGGTACGTGAATAAAAAATATTTCCTGATCACCAACGCACTATTCGTTTTTTCCCCACACCTCTAGGGCGCCCGCAAGGGGCGCAGTCTCGTTATTTAATAACCGGACCTCATAGGCACGTTAACAAACAAAATTTGTCGAATTTAGGACGAAACCTATCCACGTGAGATCTAGCAGCGTGCAATGCATCCTGAAAAAGTCACTGTGTGGCGTGGATTTTGGGCTAACGGTGTCAATGGTCCATATTTCTTTAAGAAGGCCAAGTCATCTCTGTAAACGGCGAGCACCATAGGTCGATGATTACCAACTAAATTTGGCCTACTGTGGATTATCTGGACAACAGAGACATGTGCTTTCAACATTACGGGCTACGTGCCACACACGAGCGATTAATGTGCATGGTCATCTCACGTGGAGGTGATGTGAACTGGCAAAAGAAGACCATGACAAAAGCTGGAAACCAACCAAAATATTAACGCCAGACGTGAAAGCTTACATTCGATGATAGATAGATAGATAGATAGATAGATAGATTTTATTTGACTACGTTATGTAAAAAGAAGAAACATTTGTAGCAAGTCATATCATTCAATATAAAATGTAAAACTAGGAAGAATGTGTCAGTTTATAGTATAATACAGACTTAAATAAATATAACTGAAATACAAATTGCCTAAAACGCACGTACAGTCGTGCAATATTTAAAATAGAGGAAGAACTTCTTCATATATATATAATTACAATAAATGGGTTCTGCATATCAACGTACAGTGTTCTATATGTCCATGTGGGAAGATGCAAATTCTTCCACAGAGTAGAAACNGAACAGACACGGTAATGGCATTATTCCATATTTAGCAAACAAGGGTTTGCAGTGATCATTAAAATTTGCTCCAGATATTATTCTGACACTTTTTTTTTGCAGTGTAAAAATTTGGTTGGCGGTGGATGCGTTCCCCCAGAGGATCACACCATATGTTAGGTGGGAGTGCACCAGTGAATAGTAACTAGAGAGCAGTGTGTCAATGTTCAAAACCTTTTTGAGTTGTCGTAACAGGAAAATATAACTGGATATTTTTGAGCTTAATTGATATACGTGTTCCGACCAGTTGAGTTTGTCATCTAAAGTTATACCCAGTAATTTCGCGTGGTTTCCGTTTGCAACTTGGTTGTTTGTAGAAATCGTGAGATGTTGTGTTTTCTCTCGATTCAGTTTGAGGTTGTTGGAATTGTACCACGTTTCGGCTTTGATTTCTGCCTCTTCCATAGCAGTATTTAGGCTCAAAGTATCCTTGTCGAGGTTAACCAAAGTAGCGTCGTCTGCAAACATAATTAGAGTTCTTGGAAAAAGGTAGAAGAACAGGTCGTTTATGTATATAATGAACAGTAATGGGCCTAAAATAGAACCCTGTGGTACTCCATGCTTCACTGTTCTAAATTCTGATAGCTCATCCTCAACATTAACGCACTGTTCTCTGCCAACTAAATACGAACTCAGCAGCTGGAGTGGTGGACCTCTAATGCCATAGTATTCGAGTTTTTTCAATAGACTATTGTGTGAGACACAGTCGAAGGCCTTGCTAAGATCGCACATTGTGATTCCTGCGTGTTTACCAACTTCGAGGCCCTCTACGATGTTCTGTACAATCCTACAGATGGCATCAATTGTTGAACAACTCCTCCTGAATCCGAACTGATTTTCGTGTAGAAGAGAATATTTCTCAAAATATTTAATTAACCTTTGTTTCAGAATTATCTCTATGATTTTGGAAAATACTGGAACTAACGAGATAGGTCTGTAGTTATCAGGTATTTTTTCGTTACCTTTTTTTAGTATAGGAATAATTTTTGAGATTTTCAGTGCGTCCGGAAACACTCCTTCACTAAAACATGCATTTATCAAAGTTGTCATAGGGGGGATTAAAAATTCTATTGACTCTTTAATTATTATACTATTTAGGTCATAAATGTCGAAACTTCTAGTTTGCTTCAAAGAACTGATTGCATTTCTAACTTCAAACGGGGTCACTGGTTCTAAATAAAAGCCTGTTATGACATGTGGAACATATCTAAGGAAGTCAGTCGCTTCCATATTCGAGGGCTGTAGAGAGTTTATCACATTGTCAGCTACAGTGGTAAAAAAATCTATAAATGTGTCTGGCTTCACACAAACGGTCTTGCATTTATTTTTACCAGAATTCCTCTCATAATTAATGAGTTTCCAGCTATCTCTAGGTTTATTGGTTGAGTTATGTATGAAGTTGCTGAATGCATTTCTTTTTGTTTGAATCATAGATTGCGAGTACTTTTGCTTATAGTAGTTGTAAGCGGCCTTATCAATAGGGTGTTTGGTACAATCATATATATTTTTTATCGTAGCTAGAGTATTGCGCATGTTACGTAGTTCTTCATTGAACCACTTCACCGGTGGCTTCATAGTTACCTTGGTTCTTCTCTTTGGAAAGTGCTTTTTAACGAGAGATTGATAGGTACAGATTAAAAAGTTCGTAAGTCGATTTACATCAGAATAGTTGGAAATTGGAAAATGCTCATAATTTATCTGCCCAAGGTCGTTCCGGAATTTTTTTAGACTATGTTTGTTTATGAACCTCTTCCAAATGAAGTTTTCCTTGACGTTGGGTATACAAATAGCAAATGTTATGTATTGTCCGTAATGATCTGATAAGCATGGATCAACAATACCCGTATCATACGTATTTTCAGAGAGATTGGTCAATATATTGTCAATGCAGGTTGATGATGAATCAGTCACCCTAGTATTTTCTGTCATATTTGCAGTTAAACCAAATGTTGCCATCAAAGATGCAAGATCGGTATAGTTTTTTGATTTCTTGAGAAAATCAATATCCATTGTAGCATGAGCTGTGTGACTCGTAACGCCGTCCCGTTGAAACCACTTGTCGTTGGTGTTTGAATCATCCATTTCAGACCAAAAGATGTTTGTAATCATCAACCTATATTGCTGGCTGTTGACATTGATGGCCTGGCCAACGTCGTTCTCAAAGAGATATTTTATTTATTTATTTATTTTTGTTTATTTATTTCATAATATAAATAAATGAAAAATAATACAAATTTATGCCGCCAGGCCTAAATTTACACGAAACATTGACTTTTTCGTGCTGCATTGGACGCTCTTGGATCACATTTGGATTGGTATCGTCCCAAATTCGACAACTTTGTTTGTTCACATACCCATTCATCCAGAAATGGGCTTCGTCACGAAACGTTATCAGTTGTAAAAGTTTGAAAGACCCTGTTGAAAGACCCGTTATTATTATGTTCTATGATTTCAATCGACTTTGGAGGAAATTTGACAAGTTTCCAAGGATGATACACATTATCATGTTCAACAATGAATACTTAAATCATTAACATCGAGTACATGATGGTTTTTTGGTCATTCCAGAACATTTCTAAGTTGTTCCCTTGTTATAATTCAAAATTGTAGTTGAGGTTTGATTATTTCTCTTGCAAATCAATTCTGTTATATTCCATTTCTTCTTTTTCCTCTTTTCCACTTTTTCAGAGACGAGAAAGGTCAAATTGGACGCTTCAATTGCTTTTTGTAGCTAATATGGTTGAAAATTTGTGAGAGTCGAACAGGGTTCTGTTCTTAAACTCAGCGGGAGGTTAATTCTTTCAGATATCATGTTCTTTCTCTTCGGGCAATGGACGGAAATCACGCTGATGATATTCAGTTCAAAAAAACAATTAGCGTAGTGGGAGACATATCACGATGGATAAAAATAACAAAGGTTTCACATTTATTTATGTATCTTGATAAATTTTCTGAAGATGTAACCTGAATGTTTATATTTTATTCTTCAGAGTATTTGATACTTTGTATAGTAAACTTTTCCGAATTCGTCATTACTGTGATTTTACTATTCATTCCATTTTGAAACATTTATTAAAGAGTTTTCGAATACCTCTTGTTATGTCTTTAACTCACTAAAATACTAATTTGTGTATTGCTACATTTGCCCAGATAATTTTGAAACTGCTAAATTGATTTATCTCAAACCTGTTTCTTCCGAATCATTGGCTTTTCATGCCGTCGATCCTTTTTTATTATATAACTTTTTCAACAGACGACGATGAAAGTTTATAGAACATAACTGATTCTTCCACAAAAAATAACTTCTGTTCAATATTTTTAATTCTTCCCGTGCTCCGATTGCCGAATCCGAGGCATCGGTCGCACTTATTGAAACAATATTGTGATCCAAACGTCCAGATTCATCAAATCATACATTGAAATTATAGCTAATCCCTTAATGCACCCCACGCCGGATCGAATAAAAAACAATTTACATGATAATAGCACCTTCTCTGGTAAACAGGCCGAAATTTGTGCCATATGTAAAGTGCTACAAAATATTTTCGAAGCACATATCCTACCCTTGGGGCATCGCTGAAGGGCTTACACTGACGGGGTGGAAAATAGTAGAGCGGCACAGGCTATGAAATCAAAAAGAGATTCTGTGGATCAGTTCAGAATAATGATAATAATTCTGATAATGATAATCCGTCGACCGCTGATTAGGTGGAATATTTCTGGAAGGACATTTATGAACACCAGCAGCCACTCAACTTAGACCACCCAGCCCAATCGCAGTTCCAACTTTTCAGAAGAAAGCTTTGACAGCCTAAGCTCAATGAACTGTGCAACCCGATAACCCCGGATGACGTTCGAAGAGCCCTGGTGGGCTCCAAGAACTCTACTGCTCCAGGACTAGATGGATTGAACACTTATTGGTGGAAAAATCTACCAAGCACCCACCTCCATCTGGCCAGAATTTTCAACTCATGGCTGGATGGAGAGTAGCCAATTCCAGATGGGTTTGTCGAAGGAGGGGCCGTCCTAATCCCCAAAGGGGAGATTTGTCGATCCCTGTGAATCACAAACCCATACCATGCTCAAATTCGTGTTATAAGTTGTTTACGAGCATCTTATACATATGAATACTCACCGCAGTTGACCGAGTGTTCGAACGGATATATGAGCAGAGGGGGTCGAAGAGAGAATACGCTGAATTCAGATAGAACCGGTTTATCGATAGATGTGTAATCTCTCTATGGCCTGGAGCGATTATCATGAGGCATTTGTTACAACATCGAATGATTCCAAATAGGATGGGTCACTTTCAGAAGGGGTATATTTCAGGGCGATTTCCTCAGTCCTCTTCCCTACTATTGGCATTATCCGTTGCACTCAGAAATAATTGAGGGTATAACTGGGACACCCTCGGAAACCGGAGGCACAAGGTCACCCACTTGTTTTATATGGATGACCTTGAACTTTAAGCTTCTGAAGAAAAGGAACTCCATCAATCCTTGAGGGTGGTGGAAGAGTACACGCATGCCATCGCTTTGAAATTCGAGATAGACAAATGTGCAATGGTCCATCTCAACAGAGGTATATGTTGTAAGGACCTGTAGGCCATTACGTCGATTTGGAATAAGGATAAGCTAATGCATGGAGTCTTTGAGTGCATGGGGTCTTCTTCAATAACTTTGAAGAACTTGGCTTATCAATGCGCCTGACTTTTCCTTTTCCTCAGTTCGAGTGGGATGAAGTTGGAAACTAAGGGGTTCATCATGGCTTGCCAGGATGGTGTCTTCAACACCTGTCTACCGGAGTCGTGTGATGGGTAGAGAGGCATAAAGTGCAGCACCAGTTGCGGGGTGCCTGATAATCTGAGGTATTTGCTGTCAGCATGTTCAGCATATGGTACCCCAACCTATATCCATCGATAAAATGCGGTCTTAAGAGTGCTTGATTACCATCTACGATACTTTGACGGTTGTCCTATACTCCAAGAGATATTGAATCTGTTGTGGTAAATGAGAAGAGCCAAATTTATTGAAATTATCCATTTTCCACCCTCAGGCTCAAGCAAGCTAATAAGCCTGAAATAGTTCTTATCTACCATCAGAGCAAGACGATGTTTGTCGTGGAGTTTACAGCTCCTGGCGAGACGAATATTGTACAAAAAGTGGAGGGAAACGGATAAATTATCAAAATTTTCTCTTCGAACTCCACATACTATACTCAGACCACTGTGTCAAGATGGTTGTTTTTATTATGGGAGATTTTGGAGCTGGCATGATCTTGAATCTTAACGAACGAATAAGGGAAAGAACGAATGATCGATCGATAGAACGAAAGAACAAATATCATCTAGAAATGATTAGTCATATCTTGATGATGTTAGGTTGATGAGCCCAAGGCTACATCAATTTTACGCCAATGTTCCAATTTCACCTATCAAGTTGGCTCTTTACAACTTGAGTGGTCTTCTCTTTACATATTTCCTAAAGCAAAAACCAGATGCAGTCATATTTCAATTATATCTTTCATGTGTGGTATGGACTTCTAATGTACCACTGTATAAACCAACCTAAACTTCGAGATATTGTTAAGGTTACCTTTTATGTTTCGGGATTTGGCAACCCTAGTTATGCAATCTGGCAACGGACAGCTATATCGTAAAGTTGCATGCAAAAATGTATAGATCTTCATAGGGAATATTTGAAAAACAATAAAATGATTTTCGATGATATTTGTTTTTGTTCTCCAATCCCGAAATTTAAAAGGCATCCTAAAACCGTACTTACTTCCAATGTTTTGATACAACTTCCTAACTCAATTTTTTTATCTTACAGATCTTCGAACTTCGCCGGGAAGTGTCGACTGTTACTCCTCAGAAGGAGACCATCCTCTCGCGTTGTGTCTGCCCACTTCCCAGACTCTCGTCCAAGCATCAAGAACTCCACCTCCCCCTTGGAGCGTGCCCACGAAAAAAGGAACCCCTGGACTCATATGCGTCGTATGCGGAGACACCAGCTCAGGGAAACACTACGGAATTCTTGCATGCAACGGCTGCTCGGGATTCTTCAAGAGATCCGTCAGAAGGAAGCTAATATACAGGTGAGAGAGATGTTGTGAACTTTGTTCTATTCATAGGAATTCATAGAACATTTTTGACCTTGAGACAGTTTCGAAAACCATGTTGACACCTCCAGGGGAAGATTAGAACTGAATATAATTCGAACTAACCTTCGATTGAAACTAAGTGAGTCAGTTGTCAACAATAGTTGTTTCAATAGTAGTTATAGAATGGTTTGATAAAGATGAGTTTAGATGCAAGTCCAAAATTAGGTTAACCATCAATATGTGTGGCAATGGACTGTACGAAGGGACTCTAGGGCCACCAGATTTGTCTCCACTTGTTGGATTGTGTGTGTATACGAAAAAAATATTTCTGGAAATAGTTCGCAATGTGCGAGGACTTTTTGAAACAAAATATTTATAATTAAATGGACACAGGTGTTTTTTGTTGAAATGTATAAGAAGAGAGGACTTTGAAACGCTTTTGGAGCTGTGTCTGTGCAAAATCAGCGATATACGATGCATTCACAGTCTTGGAAGACCATTTCACAATGAAGACATTCTCCAAATGAAAGAGCTCTTAAAACATTCAGTTCGCATGTCACGAACTTCTGACATATATCTAACGGGTGATTTTTTAAGAGGTATAGGATTCGATTTTCAAAACAACACAAACAGTTTTAAACAATTGATGAATCTTTATTGGAATCGATAGAACGATCAATATAATTTAATGTTTGAAAATGAATTCATGCAAATGTCCGTTGCTTCGCGTTAGATGGCCCATGCGCAATGTCCAATTCTGGCAGACTCTCTCTCTCTCTCTAACACCGGTTTTTATGGTATAAGTGCTTCAATATTGGCTTCCAGAGCATTAGTCGTTGCTGGTTTATCTCTGTAGACATGAGCCTCAACATTACCTCAAAAGAAATAATCCAAAGGCGTTAAATCACACCATCTAGGCGGCTAATTGACGGGCCCCAAACGTGAGATAAACTGTTCACCGAAGGCGGTTCTTAATTGGGCCATTGTTTCGCGTGTTGTGTGGCATGTGGCACCGTCTTGTTGAAACCATATATCAGGCATATCCCATTCTTCCATTTTGGGCATTTTCATTGTGGAGCTACCTCCAACTTTGCCAGCGCCCATTCACCAAATGATAGATATTGTGGGAGGTCGTGTGGCTTCAGTTATTGCACTAGCTCTATCTCAGGTTTTACACCCAAATCCTTTCGCAAAATTTTCCACGTAGTGGAGTAACAGAGACCCAATTGCTGCGAACGGCGACGAATCGACATTTCACGGTTATCACGAACACTGGCGGATATAGCCGCAATATTTTATTCGCTCCTCACTCTACGTATCTGTGTTGGTGGTTTAATGTCCAATAATGTAAATTTAGTCACAAGCTTCCGAATAGCTCCCTCAGTTGGCCGACGAAACTGCCCACAAATTGGAAAAAATGCACGATGCACTTTCTTCAACGAGCATGAATTTTGATAATAAAATTCAATAATTTGAAAGCGTTGTTCATGGAAGTCGATTCATGATTAAATTATAGACCAAACTGAACAAGACACGATTCACGCGTGATCTGTCAAAAACAGTGTTGCCAAAAAGATACCAGCAAAAAATCACTCATTATCTTCATTGAATCAAAGTTCCGTACATTGTCAAAGCAATTTTCCCGGTTTCTGATACCGTATTGTCGAAAGCGATGCGGTAACGGATAAAGTGTTTGTGTATCCGGTTTTATGAAATAGCGTTTCATTTGAATTACCTGATACGCGTGCAATTAAGTACAGGTAGCCAGACTTTATTGATGTTAATACCTTCTTTGCCCCAGGTAATAATTTTATTTGTTCAGAGAACCACAGTAAGGTGCAAGGAATCCGATAAAACCACGGTGTTGCTAAAATAACTCTTACTGGTCTTACATGACCCGATTTCACGTCGAGTTGCTACAAAATTCTAAAAATGCTGTCCGTAACATTTATCACAAAGGACTGGAACGTTTTTCCATTGACATGATCATTTAGAGTTGCTTTATCATTCTCTTTGTCGGGTTATATTACTCGCAGAAATTCAGCTTCACTATACCCATTATCTGTGGGTCCTCTCAATTCCATACTGTACTATTATTCATTCCTGTGGGTGAGCACTACTGCCGCTATGTGTAGAAAAATAGTTTCGGAAATTTTCATTATCGTGCCATTGCTGAAGGAGTTCAAATTTAAATTTATTGTCCACAGAATAGTTGTGATGGTCTTAACTGTTGTTCGTTTGCCAATAACTGCCAAAGCTAGTGAATTTTGTTGTTCATCTATTGATAGTTACTCACCAAAGTTTCAGCCATTTTCAACGCACAGTTATTATGTAACAGTCGTTCGAGTGAGTTGATGTGTTTTTTATGAAAATGGACAAAACTGAGCTGTCATTGAATATTCGTTTCTGAAATCGAAGATGAGTTGTACATGAAGACTCTACACAATCATCCATCACAGTGAAATTTTGGGCAAGTGAATTTAAACGTGGCCGTAAGAGCCAAAGTTCATCAAATGGTGCTAGACGTCCGCCGAACTAAAGTGACAGAGATAGCAGAGGTTATGATCATGTTTACAGAACGTGTTTGTCACCATTTAAGCATGAGAAAGCTGCTCGCGCGTTTGCTCATGTTGGACCAAAAAATTGTACTGTATATGAAACTTGGATACACCTTTATACATCCGAAACCAAAATACAGTCCAAACAGTGGACTGCAAAGGGGGAACAGTCTCAAAAAAAGGCAAAAACTGTTTTTTCGGCTGGGAAAGTGATTGAGATTTTTTTGTGGGATAGTCATAGAGTTATTTTAATCGATAATCTTCAAAAAACAAAAACCATTACAGGAGCATACTACGCATCATTACTTGACAAGCTGAAGACAAAACTTGTGGAAAAACGGCCACATTTGCAGAAAAAGAAAATCATGTTTCACAAAGACAAAGCACCGTCTCACACTTCAGCGATTGCTATGACGAAAACTTACGAATTACGCTTTGAACTGTTTGTCCACACGCCATACTCACCAGATCTAGCCCCAAGCGACTTTTTTTTGTTCCCTCCACTAAAAATTGCACTCGGGAGTGAGCTTTTCTTCGAATGAAGAGTCAATCACTTTCGTGAACAATTGTTTTGCAGAGAAAAACGCCGAGTACTATGTAGGAGGAGTGTGTAGAGTTAAAAGGAGACTATATTGAAAGATTAAAGAAAACTGAAAAAATGTCTTGTAACTTTCCACAGCACCCTCGTATATTAAGCATTTCAAAAAGTTTAATTTCACCCTCACAAAATTTTACAACGCTTGATAGCTTGCTAAATTTTCCAGACTCAACTGGACCAGTCTTGTCTCTGTATAACTCGTTAGAAATAATAATTTTTTTGACCATATATGTCTAGTTTTTAGTGAATATACACAAGAACTGCATGAAAACAACCAAAGCTCTTCAAGAGCCACATAAATCACGATATGTTAAATTCGGTTGTGACAAAAGTATCGAGAAGTTTTCCAAATATTTCACCATTTCTATTAGTTTTCTGAAAATTCATTTACATAGCTGGATTTCATTTCAAACTAGTCTCCACCAGATTCACACCGCAATTGTACTATTCCTATAGGAAGAAAAAAACAAGCAATCAGTAACGTTTGACAGTGTTGACCAACAAGACCCAGAACAAATTAATTTCGATCTCGTTTCAAACACGATACACCAAAATTGATAAATTTAAAATCTGAAAAACGTATTGTGCATACTTCAGACCCTGACATACTTACAGCGTAACTCTAAAAACTGCATTGAAAGTTTTAAATTATATACCCTCTGACCACGAAATGATTGAACTCGGAACGGACTGCCAGCAAAAAAGTCTACAAGACAGCTGCTTCAATTATCATAATAACATATCTGTCCTGGTGAGATGAAGGCTTTGGGTTCTTGGAATCTTCAAAAAAGACTTGCTTGCCAGCCCAGATACAACAAATCAATATTGAAAAACAGATATAGCGACTGTTCACAAAATGTGAATAGGAACACGTTTCCCATCGACTGAAGAAATAATCATCTAAGAACAACTTTATTATCTGATCTTTTCGACTTAACTTCTACTCTTCTATTCAAGACTAGTCTTACAAATATTGGTGTTAAAAAGCAATTCGTAAATATTTGCAACAACCACTTTTAACGATGTTTTCCTGATTTAGTTACGATTTTTGAGGGTTGTAATAAGCAGAAATATTTCCTTTGATAATAGATAAATAAAAAGATCATTGGATGCATACAGTAAACAATGAAAAGTTATTTGAAAGTGGACGTTTCGCCTAATAATGAATTATATCTAAATATTTGAAGGGGTGAAAAAATTCAGGAGTAAAACTAGAAGGGAACAAAAAATCACAAAACGAAACTTGAAAGAAATCCACAAAAAAATGATATCCGAGTGTTGAAAAAAAATATCTGGGAGTAATTCTAGATTCCAAACTGACCTGGAACCAACATTTGGACAGGAAATAAAGGAAAGCGGAGGTATCACTGATGCTCGCCAGACGCACCTATGGAAAAACATGGGGGCTAAAACCAGACATGGAACATTGGCTATACATGATGGTGGTTAAACCCATGATAACATACGCATGTCTGGTTTGGTGGTCAATGAAAATTATCCCTCACGAATCGCAAAAAACCGTCTTGGCAGCTCGTACGGCTTTGTGGAGGTCTTTTAAATAAAACTATTGTACCACATAACAATGACCAATTTTCTCTATTTTCATAAATTCACCGAAAACGTTCGCTATTGATGGGTGCCAAATAAATACTAAATAACGCAGAGTCTTCAAACTTTAAACATACACCTCCGTCTTCAGAAACGGACAAAGTTTAGGTTTATAGGCAGTTTGTCCTATTTTGTGTGAAAACTTCGGGTGAACCTCGTACTAAACACACTAGATGAATATAATCAGAGCCAGATTCAGAGTTTATTCATCTGCATTTTCCGTGAAACATTTCATCTCATGGAAAATAACCGTCTCACTCCCTTGTTATGTCATTGTTTATTTCCACGGACTAAAGTCACATCTTGTAAAATAAGTCGGACGAATCCGGGACGTACAACCAGTTTTCTTGGGTATAACGTCTGTGAATTTAAACTTGTTTTGAACATCATCAGATTACAAATGTGTTTCAATTTCATCTAGTAAATGGTTTCTTCAATGTATGTGGTTTGTAAACTGAGCTCCTTCAGCTTAGAATATTGTTGAAAGTTTGCTTTAAATGGCTATGGAAGCTTTCCCGTGATAAACACCAGCATACGAGGGTGGTCTGAAAAGTTTACGACCTCACACGAAGATAACGGCACTCGTAAATGGAAGCTGGTGAATTTAATTGTACTGCTGTTGACAGTAAAGTACTTACCAAAGTTTCAGCCATTTTGGACGCGCAGTTGTTAGGCAACTCGTTCAAGTGAGTGTTTTATAATGAAAATAGACAAAATTGAGTATCGAGCTGTCATTAAATATTTGTTTTTGAAAGGCAATACGCCTACGCAAATCAAAGATGAGTTGGATTCTTTGTATGGGGATTCTGCACCAACATTTACCACAGCGAAAGTTTGGTCAGCTGAATTTAAACGTGGCCATAAGAGCTTGGGAGACTATGAAGGTTTGAGACGTCCAAAACTATCGATGAAAACATCGCCAAGTTCACCAAATTTCACCCCACTACAGAACAGGGATATAAGTCAATTCACAATACAATACAATTACAATAAGTTATAAGGTAAAAACAATACATATAGAATTAGCTGAAGTGAAAAGACCTAATCTCAGAGATGGAACAGTGAAAAATGTCGAGCTGACAAATTACCGAATTGCATTTGACACACATGTTATGCAGAGGTGAAGGTTTCAGAATATTTGTATGTGGTGTTGGCAGATAAAAAGCATTAACCACTCTAGAGTCTATGGCAGAATATGTGGGTCAATAATCTAATTATTATTAACTGAAGCTATTCGTAGCATGTCTAGCTAACAATGCATCATGGAAAAATCCAATTGGTTGATATTATCTGATCTATATAGGAGAGAAGTTTTAGGAAACGATGCTGTACTGATTAAACTTTCTCTTTATAAAACTGATGAGATGGATTCCAGATTATGGATGCATATTCTAAATTTCATCTGACGAAAGTATAGTATAAGGTTTTCGATGTAGATGGATCCGAGAAATCTCTGAAGATTCGTGCAATTAATCCATACATTCAGTTTGCAGCAGATGTAATGGCTTCAATGTGTGGCACGAAGGAAAGTTTTCTGTCGAAGGTAACACCTAGATCGGTGAATGTGAAAGGCCGTTGAAGTGGAATATCATTCATTAAATACTGATATGAAAATGGACGATTTTTTTAGTGTGTACCTCATTACATTACATTTACTCGTGTTTAAAGGAAGATCATTGCGAAAACATCATTGCTCAATACGTTTTAGATTGAGGTTGAGTTGAAGACAGTACTCGATGCCATTGATCTCACAATATAATTTCAGGTCATCCGCGTATATCAAACAGGCGTTAAAGATAAGTGGGCCTAGGTTGCTTCCTTGTGAAACATTCGAGGTAGTTTCATATTCCACAGACTTGAAGCCGTTAAATATAACAAACTGACGCCTGTCGCTGAAGTATGATACAAAAAGTTGGATTAGTTGGTGCTAGAAGATCACCGAGCTGAAATGTGAACATGTCAAAAAAAATTTTTGTCACATACTGAATCAACATTTGGCATGAGAAAGCAGTACGCGCGTTGGGTGCCGCGTTTGCTCACTTTAGACAAAAACGTGACAGTTTTGGTGCCGATTAATTACTGTACATGAAATTTAAATACAGCATTATTCGCTTGAAGTAATAATGCAGTCCAAACAGTGGACTGCAAAGAGGAAATCGGCTTCAAAAAAAGCAAAAACTTTTTTTTCCGCTGGGAAACTGATGACGACTGTTTTCTGGGATAGTCATGGATTTATTTCTATTGATTATCTTCAAAAAGGAAAAACCATTACAGGAGCATACTACGCATCATTACTTGACAAGCTGAAGCCAGAACCTCCATATTTGCAGAAAAAGAAAATCCTGTTTCAACAAGAAAACGTATCGGCTCACACCTCTGCGGTTGCATGACAAAAATCCATGAATTAGGATTTGAACTGCTTGTCCACACGCCTAACTCACCAGATCTAGCCCCAAGCGACTTCTTTTTGTTCTCTCATCTAAAAATTGCGCTAGGAGGACAGAAATTTTCGTCAAATGAAGAGGGACTCTCCTTCGTCAACAATGATTTTGCAGAAAATACTTTTCTGACTACTCTCGTATATTTCTTATGAACTGTACTAGCGATACCTAATTTATCTTGAGCAAACTTTAGTATGTACTCGAAAACGAAGTATATTATATATTCAACAATTGAAGTGCTCTATCGCTGACAAAGTTCTGATAAACTATTTGACCCTCTCAAAGATAATAATAAATAATCTCCATTAACACAAATTTAAAAGAACTTCTGCAGTAGTTATCAAACAATCTGAATCGAATGAGATACTACAAAACGTAACAAAAATTCAAAATCAAGCAAACCACTCAACTGAAAAATTATTTCTTAATGAATCAATTTCTAATGGTTTCTTTCAAAGAATCACCTTGTAGTATATCCCCATCTGTTTTCAGAAATCTACACAAACAGTTGAATAATAAGGTTACTGGAAAAAAGTACATAGCATTGATATATATATAATTCACGATCAACCATATAAAATAAACCACAAAAAAGTACAATAGCAACAATTTCCAATGCAAAATGAAATGCCGATTCTAATCAGAAAGATTCGCCTTTGTGAACAGTTAACACGCGAAAAGTAAGCCAAAGTATAACCGGGAAAATAATTTTAGCAACAATGGCAAAATTACCGATTCAGATACAACAATGGTCGGTATATTAACTGAAGAAAACAATAAAATCACTGTCAAATTATGAATGCGCTCTACTTAATTCGTTTGTCGCATTTCCTGTGTTATATTTTCGTTCGACCGTCACTAGAAAATTTTCAAATGATTGTGACAAATATGTGTGACATGGAAATGTAGTCACATGAAAAGTATTTTGAATACATGAATAGCAACTTATATTACAAGTGAGTAAAAATGTTCTATTGTAAAGAAGATACACCGATGGAAACTTCAGAAAAATACTGAGGAGTATGGTATGTTACATAATCTGGAAGATTACGACTGCAAGTAGGTTGGTCAAACTTGACGATATTTGACAACTTGCTTCAAAGTTCACAGCGTTGAAGAACGGCATAATTATACACAAGCTGTTGTGGTTTTTCCTTCAATATATTGATATATTTAATATATTTCAAATTGTAAAATTGATCGAGTGTAGTGACTGCATAAATCCCAGAAAAGGTTTTTGTCGATATGTTTCAAACTCAAAAAAATAATTGTTTCACTTTATAAGAGGTAGTTGAATAAAACATTTTAAAGAAATGGGTTGTTTATCTATCCTTGCTAACCTTTTGCACTGAAAAAGTTACTTCAACATATAAAATAGAAAACCTCTATCGAGTCGAGTTTTTATTGTAAGAAAATGAACCCTAATCTTATCAAAATAATCAGTTTGAAACGTTTCCAAATGAAATGAATAACATCATTATCTCGCATTGCTAGCTGATTATTTGACCACAGTTGTAATTTTACACGCTCCACATTTCGTCTTTAACTGGGTCAGAGGTCTCGATTCTCGAATTGTGAACTAATTTATGCATTTCTGATATCATCAACGTTGAAATTGAATATATTCATAACATGTGCTGATTGAACAATTCAAATATTATTTTGAAAGCGAGATCCAAAAGCAAGTACCTAAGGCAACAGAAACTCTCTCCTTTCATAAGATCATAAGAACCTTCCTGAACATTTTGATCTGTCTAATTTATAATACACTTTTTAAACTGAAGAATCCAGTTTTTTATTATGCAGTAGTGAGGCAAAGATCCCGGGTTATTCTTTAAATAAATTATTGTAAGGCCACACAAATCATATTTTTTATCTATTGCAACCAAAATTAAAAATTTTTCCACGTTCACAAGTGGTTATTCACTTCTGGAACAGATATTTGAAAATGAAACGAAATTCTTTGAACCAGTTGCGCTAAAAATGAAATCGATTCAATTCAAAATTTCGAAGATCTTCCTTAACTCAACGAATTCATGAATTATGACAAGTATTAGTTAGACAATCTAGCAGAAAACGTCTCATATATCCACTGTAAGATTACTCTTAATTGTAACATATTCATTATTATTTCAATTCCCTTCATCTACAACTGTAAATAATATTACGCCCATAGCGAACAGGCAAATGACCAGCCACTGGCAACGACGATGCAATGTACCGTCACATCCGTTAGAAATCCGTTTTAACTTCCAACAAGCGGCCGTCTCACGAGTCACACTCAATAATCTTGTGTGAATTAATGCGAGCTGACGAGAAGGTTCAGTATGTTTATGTGCGATTTGAAGCTCTGAATATGTGGTACTTCGAGCCAGATTCAATCCAATCACCATGGACGGATATAGCATTCAACATGTGCGAATAATAAAATAGTTTTATCAAAATGGGTGTTTTGTTCAGGCAACGTACCGCGCGCTTCGTCCATTTCACGGTCGCCATAATCAACCCACCGAGAGGACTATTCGCAATGTGGTGGATAAATTCAAGTCCACTGATTCAGCGAACGATCGACCAACAACCGTACATCAAAAAACCGCAAGATCTGTCGAAAATATCACCGCTGTCTGTGAGAGTGTGCTGGAGAATCCGACGCAGTCGATTTCGCTTCGCTCACAAGAATTCGGCCTTTCGAAAACCACAACTTGGCGAATGATATAAAAAAAACTGCCCAAATGAAACTGATAAAAAAATGGGGCAATAATCAAGTCGAGGTAGAATCATCACAATAACAATCGATATTAAAGACCAAGTTCGCAATCGAATTATATTCGATATAGTTTAAAAAGACTATAAAACACGCTTCTATAGCATACGAAACTGAAAAAAAAGATATAGTTTAAAAAACAATAAAACACTTTTTGAAAGAACATCGAACTAAAAAGTTGAAATTTTTTTTTAAATAAGCTCAAAACAATAACGAACAAAAAATACGGAAATACGGAATAAATATGAAATGAAAAGGAGAATTACAAACAAACAAACAAACTGACAAAAAAAACATACATACATACAGGTGAAACTAATAAAAAAGCGTGTTAACAAAAAAAACATTGCAGGTGACCTTTTCCACCTGGTATATCGAAGTCCAAGAAGTAACTGATTTCTTCATCTTCGCGTTATTAGAGAGATTAACGTTTTTACGAAGATGCTAAAAAATTAGTAGGTATGGTAATTCTCAAGGAGATAGTTTTTGAAGCATGAAACAATAACGTTAGAAACGCCGGTTCTGATACAATCATGAAAACTTCTTTAGGTAAAAATGTATAAAGGCCACAGCAGGGCTCCTTGACACATTTACACTTCAATTTTGTCGAGAGATCCGAGTCATACATCCATATACCGGGTGGTATGGAAGAGAAAACGAAGAGCGTTTGCTGCTGAACCATTTTGAACAAAATGATCTCATTTTAATTGAATCGAAATTTTCATTTTTTACATTTCGAACGTGGACACCACCAAGAATGAGAGTAACAAGAGGCAGGTGTTGGCTAAACATTTACGGCATTATTGATGATTCACTTAATTTGAATGCGTTTTCTAGAAACTGACTTTTTCTGCGCATAAAAAAACCGAATTTCGAAATTGAATCAATAATTTTGAACCAACCCAATTTGTTACAAATTTACTAATTTCTCCTCTAAATAACGAAGATTCATAAAGGTCAACACTTATCGACGATAGTGAAATCTAATGTATGATGGACAAAACAGTTTTCAACAAAAACTAGGGTATTTTAACGGATCAACTATATACATCATGATATCTTTTGTTTTATAAACTTCTCAGCCTTGACACAATGCACGTCAAAACAGCACATGGTAGCTGTGAATTTCTAAATGGACGACGTTTCTGAAACGCAAGAAATACTTAGACATTCAAGTAATTATTCGGTTGGCGGGTTGGCTGTCCTTGTTCATCTTTTACTGTCTGAACCACTGTGCATGCTGTAGCATGCACAGTGGTTCAGACGAGTAGCCCCGCTGTATACGGAAATTACAGAATCACTAGTGGCTCTGTTATTCCCTAACTGAATGACACCTCAACAATGGCTTAATCCTAACAGCTTCTCAACTTAACTTTCGAGATGCCGAGCGCCCTCTCGTCGTAGCACCGCCTTGTTACGGTAATGCGGATCTCTGCCGTGATTGACCTTCTTTCTCTAGCTACTCGTGTGACTTTTATGGGCACAGAAAACTTAAAAATTCTTTCTGAAGCTGCGTCAACAGAGGAGATGGATGTCGAGCTTACGACTCCAACTGATCTCCCTGTAAATTTAGATCAGGAGCGAGCCCTGCACGGTTGAATCTAAGTCATCGTCAGGTGTAGCTGACGTGCAAAAACCTTTATTTGGGAAGGTCGTTGCGGGTATGAAGGTAGGAATCTTGCACCTTCACTATCCGACTACCTCATTAACGACATCAAAACTGGGATGCAAATGATTGGGCCACAGTTTTGTTTACAGACGAATCTAGATTTGGATTTCATCCAGATTCTCGTCGAGTAAGACTGTGG
>WOGP01001893.1:0-17915 GCA_015342065.1 Leptinotarsa undecemlineata
ATATAAACATACCCCGTACACGAGTACAGGGTTCAACATTTGGAAACTTGATATCGGCGTATTCTCCAGCGTGAACTTAAAGTAAAACTAGAGTAAAATTTACTGAAATATCAGAAAGTAGAATAGATAAAAATTGATAAGTGGAATTTGGAACCTCTGACGTGAAATTAATTTATTAAGAACACTTTTCCACACCAGAACAGAAATACCCTCTTTCTCTCTTTCTCTCTCTCTCTGTCTCTCTCTGTCTCTCTCTCTGTCTCTCTCTCTCTCTCTTACCCTATCTATCTCTCTCGATGCGTGTTTCAGTCATCTCCTGATGAATTCAACTTGGTTATCGAATTGCACGTCGAGAGACAATATTTTTGTTCTGGTGTGTGAAAAGTGTTTTCAATAGAATAAGGAAGGGTTATCAAAAAAGGTTTTTAATGGGTAATCAGGTCAGCCCTGATGAAATTATCGGAAAATAACAACCTGAGTTAGTGAACTAATAATTCTTTAACGTGATAGTTGAGTTAATGGTTGTAGTTTTCAATCAATATGTAAGTAAAGAAATATTTTGTCTGCTGCTTGGGATCCATCTGACAGAAACTGAGTATAGGTGAGCATGGACATTATTCTGAGATGTAGAATATACATTTTTTCATGTTTGAAGTATTTCATGAAACTCTGAACATCAGGAATATAATATTTCGTATCTCATGATTTTTTATAAGCTAATGAGAAGGTGTATTCTTTCAATAATTGAAAAGTCTGTGTTTCTAATGAACAACAATACGAGAGTGTCTTGTTTCCATGCAAAAAGAAACATCAACAAAATTGGCAAGGGTTTATTTTAACGAAAGATCAATTTTTGGGAAAGGAAAGTAGAAAGCTGAAACCTTTTTTTCCCGAAACTCAACAAATATTCAAATTGAGAAATATTGAAGACATTATTTCAGAAATGCAAAAAATACTGATTATATTGTTTCTTATGATACGGCATATATATTATGTAGTTTTGAAGAATCTACGACATTTGAAGAACCTGAAAAAGTATTTTAATAACTGACTAAGTCATATACATATACTGAATGCTTTGAATCTTTCTATATAATACGCCCTAAACATGGTTCCGCTATTCTACAAAATGCATGAATTTTTTCTTATAAGGTCTGCGATTTTGTAATTAGTAGATCGTAGGTTGAAAGTGAAGTGGAGTTTATTTTTCACATCATATTCATAGTTGTTAGCATTGTAAAGTTGTGTATAATATAAATATAGTGGAGAGTGGCAAATAATAATAATTGTATTGATTCATCTTTCTCATGCATATTGTTGATGATGTTAATATGACGCTGTTTCCTATACTCAAAATTTCCATCACCTTTATATGTACTCTCCGAGACTCAAATATGATTCAGATTATGTTATGTTTAGTTAACACTGGAAATAGAGATACCGTCTCACAAATTAACGTAATATGGAGAGGTCATTGTAATGTCCGTCATATTCAGAATAAAAAACAAAACATTTATTTAACTCACACAAAAAATACCGTCTGGAGATCTGGTGTATCAGAAAAATACTCTATTGATTCAAAATATCTAATTTCAGAGTTTGGCATTCATGACATTATTAAGTTATATAAAATAAAATTTCTACAGGAACCTATCATGGAGTTATGTTATCAAAAATGTACGTCTTAAATCGAAACATATAAAAATATCTAATAAAAACAGACGAATCTGAACGTTCATTTGAAAATAATTAGAGTGCAAGTTTGAAATGAATTTCTACAGGCATATTTGTTGTTAGTCATATAGTTTTTGATTCGGCAATGGTCTTTTGCCCATTTCGACATTTTTACAGATCATTATAAATAATCAGTTAGTACTGCACCAACTAGCACGACTTCGACCTTTGATGAAAGATCCCCGGAGGTGGAGAACGATGTACGTTATTATCACGCAAACCATATATAAATAATCTATAACAACGCCCACCACGTCCTATCGTGAATGAATATATGACTCGTGGAAAAAGAAAAGTGAAAACAAATGATATTTGACGTTTTTTTATGTAAGATCTGGAATTGAATTGATTCAGTGGAAAATATTTTTCTCATTTCAATAACCTCTTTTTGTTCCTGAAGTTTCTTCTCGCTCTCGAACTGCCTCTGTTTTTTCCACAATTGCATTCCTTCTCTGATAACTCTCTCTTCAAACGCTTTTCTCTCCATTTCTCTACTGGTTTGAACTGATTCATCCACTAGCATAATGGAAACCTGAAAATAATTGCATTCATCACTTGCAGTGAATACTGATATGGTGTTTCTTAATAACATACTGATTTTTGTCTGAAATATTTTTAATCTTTTTTGAAAAAAACATTTTTTTTTCAAATTTGCTCAGGATGGTATGAGGATCTGGAAAGTGTTTTCTACCAAAATGAAAACAGTGGCGTATCTCTTCTCTCTTTGAAATATTCCAATGCATAAATACATCTCAAAGAAAATAATATTTCAATAGCAAATCACTCAGTTGCAGAAGATGAAAACAAGATAATTTTTGATCAAAAATAAGTATTCTATTTCATTTTATTTTGATTCGCACAGTAGGTGATGCCAAAGCGACACTGGCCGGATAATTAACTGAAACGCAAAGCGCCGTTTTCAAATTTGGAAAAGCGTAATATGTTACAAATTTATTATCGGTCAAATCGGAATTCTAGAATTTTTAGTAAATTTCAGTGAATTCTAATGGATTACAAAAATATTGAAAAATATTGTTGTAATCTGGAAATTTTGGCCGGCGAACAAATGCTGAGAAAAAACAGAATATTTCGCATTCTGTAAGTTTTAAAATATCATTAATATATTAACTTCGGCATTGACAATTTTTCTTTAATTCAAGGTGAATAATTCACCTCTAAGATCAAATATATTGCTTTGCTCACGACAGCACACTTGTCTCGTCATAATATTTTGGATTCCAGGACATCGGCTGCGGATGCACATCTTCACCCTCAGTAGGAGGTTGCATATCTTAATGAGGATCTAGAGGCGATTTAGATTTGGGGTGAAAGTAACCAGGTTCAATTAAATGACACGAAAACCCAGGCATCGGTTTTCTCCAGAAAAGTAAATCTCTCTCTGAACAGAATATAATATTGTCAGGACAGACAATTCCGCTTTCTGCTTGATAAGTTTGTTGAGCGTTGAAATGGACACCAATATGTCTTAACACAATCATATCGCTGGAGTTGCAAAGGCTGCTTCCCAAAAGCTCGTACATACCTCTGCAACTTTTGATGCTTTATAAAACTCATATCAGACCTTCTTTGAAGCATTATTCTCAAGTATGGAGCTTGGTCCCTATGCATACCCTGAAGCTATTGGAATCCATCCAGAGAAGAGCCATTCGCCTGATTGAAGAGACGAACATCACTTGCAACCTTGATAGTCTGAAAGATCGAAGAAAGGTTGGAGGTTTGCCGCTCTTTTATAGATAATTTCACGGGAGGTGTTCAAGTGACTTGGTACATTTGATCCCAATAAAAGCGATACATATACGGAATACACGACGTACTGTGGCTGCTCATTGTTTTGAGAATCAACTCAGTGTATCCTGAACTTTACTGTTCAAAAACTCTTCCATTTGGAGAACTGAGTTTATGTTGAATATACTTCCTGTGAACGTTTTTCGAAATGTATTGAATCTAGCGATTCAAATCCAACGTGATAAGAAGTACTACTTCGAAACAGGTCTGTGAGGTGGGAGATAATTCAATATCCAGCGAGGTATTACCCGGGGAAGTAGTCGTTTTCCGGCAGACATTTAGCGAACCTACAGTGTAAGTACTTTAGTTTCAAGATTTTCTTTCGAAATATTCATTCTCTTATATAAAAATTATGAACTACCTCTTGAAATCCAGCATGTTGTTAAGAAACATGCTGTAGGTATACAATTTTTGATTCCAAACAATACTTTTATGTCGGATAAGGGCCATCTTCAGCATCAGTCTTCGGTCAGATTGAAAATATCCATCTCGAATTAATGTTAAGTTAGTAATTTTTATTGAAACCAGATTTGAAATAATGTGAATGAATTGAATGCGTCCTTGAGTAGTGGCTATATTTTATATGCTGCAAGAAAGTAACAAAAACTGATAATGTTCAAAACTGTCCGTAATAATCACGTGAATCCTTTTGGAAAATCAATTAACCTTCGAAATTATATAAATTCTAGGAATTTATATTTTAATATTGGAAAAATGTTTCATGAGTTTGAAAGAAGTGACTTAACGGAAAAATTTCTTATGAATTGAACGGTAATTAATCATTGAAAAATGACTATTTTAGCGCTATGAAAAAGATGCATGATGAAGGACACATTTGATTCTAAACAGAATAGATTACATTTATTTGTAAAAACTGCTTCAGAACATATTACCCAACATATTACCTACTTGTATACCTACTTTCTAATGAATGTGTGTAAATTATCATGTGGGTCATGTACGATGTTTCATATACGTCAAACTGGAAGAATGTTCGAAGCCCGCATAAAGGCTCACAAAATCATTTCCAGAATGAAAAAATTAATTATATATATATGCCACTCGTTCAATCACAGGGAGACATGAGTTCAACCATGATTTCAAGCCTCAACACTTCCAGAAGAAAGGTTTGAAACTTAACCAGTTGGAAAGTATGAAAATAAACAAATTCAGAAACTCTCAATAGCTTATGAACGAACAAACTGAACTGAATAATTCACCATTATTGAATCTGTTCATTTACCAGGTTTCAACTTAATTAGGAAGTGGGCATACAAGTAGGTAATATGTGAGATAAAGCATAAAATAGTTGTAATTTAGAATTGAAGGGAACTTTTATTTTACGCTAGAGAAAGCTATTGTATAGCGAAACACGTGTGGCAGTTTTTGTAAAACCTTTTATAATCATACAATAAAGTATATATAGTTAGATTTTGAAAATGTTTAGTTCAAAGTGTGTCAAGTTCAAACTAGAAACTAGGGGCAACTGTAGGTTGTCACATACTTCTGACATACACGGCTCTAGGTGAAATCGAGAGGGCTGAGACAATCCAACACTTTCCCCGAAAGTATCCATAGAAAATAAATAAGTTTCCTTCGATGTTGCAGATCATCAGTTGTTTTCCTTGGCTCATTCAATATTTTCAGAGGTTCAGAGGATAGACTATAGAAGTGACTTGCTACTTCTCAATTTTTTTCAAAATGAATAATTCCAAATCTGATAATAAAAAATTGCAACTGTTTTGAAATAAGTTCATTGATGCGATAATTCATATAAGTATTACCGGAAACCAGATGACAGAAATATCTCACTTACCTTTTTTCGTCAGCTTATTCACACAGGCAGCACTTTTTGCGTGCAACGAAGTCACGACTTGATAGCAATAGGCATGTACTGAAAATGGCGAAATTCCTTCGGTCGCAGATTCCGCTAACCCTATAATAAGTTCTGCTCGTGACGGGCACCGAAGTCCACCCCCGGAGGAGCATACAACCCCCTCAGAAGGTCCCCAAAATATGTCATTCCAATGGTATAGATGCACGAATAGTCTAGTCATCGAGGATAGAGTTTTAAGGTCTCGTTTAAAGACAGTATGTTGATTTTCGGTTATGATAATTGTAATTAATCTTTTCAAATAAGGATTCCTGAAGGAAAATATACCTCCACCACCGATCAAAATGCAAATAATAATATAATATTCGGTGTCAGACTATATCAAATGACATAATGCGGCATTACGAGTGCTATATTACCAAGTTCATCGCTCTTACGGTATTCACGAGACACCGATGTTGTCATACGCTCCAGGAGATATATTTAACTTTTCCCTTTGAATTCCGCAGGCATTATCGATACTACTTTTTTAAAGGGTTGTTCTGATTATTCGAGACCTCCGAGGAATGATGCCTTCCCTACTCTAGAATCTCAGATGATACTGGCGATAAATGCAAAAGACTTTAATTTCTAGCTTATTACGTCTGCTTATGGCATATGATTTTCGGACCCCATGATCGCTTACCTCGCGGCAAGGAGAATATAATTATTGGTTTATGATGCTGGCGTATCACCCAAATGTATCGGTAATTCGAAAAAAAAAGTCCTTCCAGCCATCGATGGACCCTGCTGCTCTTACAGAGGAGATGGCTGACCTCACTGTAAATGTACATCAGGAGCGAAAGCTTCTCAACTCTCACAGTCGTCTCCTCAAGAGCGGGGTACCTTATGAAACCGCCTTGCATCAAATTCTTGAGCGGCGTACGCAGAGTCTGTCTCAAGTGGAAAAACAAACCCCCCATGAGCAAGTTAGCAAACGTTTGTGCTCAAGTGATGATTCATCAAAACCTCTTATTAGAAGGTTGTCACGGGTATAAAGGTGGAAACGTTAACAATGATACAGCAGAGCATATACTTTGTGTCTGCCCCGCTGAGGACCGAATCAGGTTTTTAGAGTTCGGCAGAGCTGTACTTTTACCATCTGACCTGAAAGACCACTCACCTTACAAACTAATCGGCTCCGTTAAGAAGTTGGGTTTATTTGGTCGAGTGTGAATAGGTGTGAGCCACAATAAACCCTTGCGGGTTGAGGTGGAGGGTCGAATAGACCCACTCACTTTTGACCTAAGCTAACCTAATCATCCAGCCGTTCATAAATTGAATAGTATAGAATAAGAAACAATAATTTCAGGTCTCAATTTGGGACACCCAGAAGTGACATCCGGACTGATCTGAGAAGGCTTTGAAGAAATGAAAAAACTGATCATATAATGGGTGCCGACACCCAGGAGTAGCTGATAATGGAAGAGCTGATACAGAGCAGATTCAGATCATCAACTATATATATGAACTAGCTATGGAGGTACAAAAATCTTTGGTACAGAACCAAATTGTAGAATACATATAGAGTACTGATACATATGGAGTACTGGAAAAACATACCTATTACATATGAGAAAAACTTCATAAATGGACCCCTCGACAAGAGAATAGAAGAACTGCTTGAACAAGACAAGGATCGGCTCAGAACAATTACAGAGCTACTCACTCGATATTGACCGGCAAGAAACACTTGAACTGCTAGGATGCTATGTACCAACTGCTATTTCCAACTGAAGGACGAATTCTTCACGCAAGATAAGGGACTGCCAATGGTATCGCCACTTTCACCAGTTATAACCAACATATATATGGAGAGGTTTGAAACTATGGCCATCGAAGAAGCCCAAAAGAAACCCTAATTCTGGTTGAGATACGTTGACGACACCTTCGTAGTATGACCGACACTAGGTGGGAATCATATGTATACCGAAAACCCACTCACACGGGACATTATCAGAATGACGAATTCACCCACTATCAATCTACCAACAGAGTAATTATCGAGAGTCTAGTGGATCGTGCTTTCGGGTTCTGTAATAATAAGGAAGAAGAGAAGAAACTAGGCATTATCAAAAAAAATCTCCAACGGAATATTTACACCACAGTGATGATGGAACATATTTTGACTAGAAGACAGCAAGGAAGAGAAGCTAGTGCTTGCCATTCTTCCCTACGTTGATTTAGTTCAATCCTCCTCTTGAAGATAATCACTTGGCGATTGGAACACGTGTTGAGGTGTTAAAAAATAACGGTTGAGTGTTGGAATACAACTCCAGTAATATTCATTAATATACCAAACGGTGCATTACAAGTATATGTGCTAATGGAGAAGTAGAAAGCCAAATCTATCTCATATTCAGTTTATTTCTTGTGAAAATTCGAAAAATAAAATGCTCTAGTTTACAGACAATCTTGAAGTTTTTTAGGTTCCAGAGTACATTTTATACACTAATATGTACCAAGGTATAGTTTTTGCCTACACTGTTTCTACAAATTCACAAAAACTGATTTTTTTTCAGAACTGGGCTATTGAATTCGTGATGATATCCATCCACTATGAAAAACACAATATAAATTCAGCATAGAACGTCGTCTCGATTGGATGTTCGGATTAGAAAATTAGGTTGAATCGATAGTTTTTGCATGGCGATGTCGTTTGTGTTTCCGTTTTTATGGTAGAACAAATAAGTATATGTCAATAATTTAAATTTATCCCTGGAAGTCGTGAAAAATGATTTCCTCGGATAAATCAGAATAATTCATGAGATTTACAGTATTTAATATTCATGATTCATTTATTTGATAAAATATGTGATGCAATTTGCCGATTCTTGATGAAAATTCATGATGATAATATTCAAGTTTCTTTTCATATGGAATTTTTAATGTGAACAGTTTATAGAACCGCAGAACTTGTTTCTATAGTATGCGTCACACCATTCAATATTTCACTATCAAAAAATAATTTCTCAGAGAAAACTTTCACTGTTCATTTCAATGGAAAAATTAAAACATTTCTGTCTAATTTCAACTATTTATTTTATTTTTACGACCGGTTTCGTGTTTTACCCCATTACCAAATATAAAACTACTAGGTTATATAGAAAATTTTAGGTAAGCGGTAAGCTAGAAGGCGGATTTTAATTGATTTTTAATTGATTTATTAATTTCCATGGCTTCTAACAAATTCATTTTCTTCCTTCCATTACATATGTGTAGGATTTTGAGGTTACCTTTATTTATCTTGTGTTTTGATCCTTGTAGATATTCATACATTGTAGATGTTTTGTCCAAACAGACGTGTTCAGGGAGACTTACGTCAAAATTTCTACCGGTTTGGTCTGTATATTCTGCAGAGCATTCACCACACTATATTCTATTATTCTATATATATCTGATTTTTTCATTATATTTCGTTTTTGTTTTACAACAGAACAGAATTCTGCCCAAATTATTATTACCTATGAATGCTGTTGTTATTTTGTATTCAGAAATGTAATTTTGAATATTTTTTGAGAGTTTTCGTGAGTAATTAGCACTGATTCAAGTACACGATGAAATTCTGACATTAGCCGTGTCTAAAATTTTACTATACGAGTATGTCAGTTTAGAATGGAATGTTGAATTGCCACACTTCAAAAATTCAGTAAATCAACTTCGATTCCATAAATGAGTTCATTGAACAGATGGAAAAACTCATTATTCAAAACAAAAGTAACATACAAAGCAGTCCGATCAGATATAACTTAGAAACAAAAAACAAAAATGAATGAAAGCTGGGTTAATTTTGATTCGCAAAACCATGTTACACCTAATCAATGCCACTCCGAATCTCCTGCTAAATATCTGTTATAGCAGGGAACATTAATTTTCTGAGTAATAATATAAATATACGAAATCATTTCTGTGAGAGAGGCAAAAACCTTCTCAATTTTTTTGGTGGGGAAATAAAATTTTTGTTTTCTCATTTTTTGAAGGATACCTGACAGTTAATTGGAATCTTAACATGTTTGAAGGAAAAAGAAACTCAAATAGATCCAGAAGGTAATTTACTTCTACCGAAGAATCTTTTGTACATTTTGAGTGATTATATCTCAATATTTTCTCCACATTTATCAATGTTTGAACGAAATATTTCCAATATGTGATGAATTGTAACATCAATTCTCATTTAAAAACCAAAATGATTGAGATTTATATTGTTGTATTGATTTAGAAAGTCGAATCAATTCGTTTCTGATTTAACTGAAAAGATTGCTATACAAAACGATAACCTGTAACTTGAATTAGCTGATCAGCAATTCAAATAGTTTTCTCATGTATGTTCATACCTTCAGTGAAAATCTCAAAATGAAGTGTTACTTCGATATACTTCCGTATATTTGATGTAGGAGAAGCAGAGTACTAAATCACTAGTTACAACTCTCTTAAACTTCTTTTTTGTAAAATGTTTCCGCTAAATTTTTCAGGAATATCATGGAGAATTTCAGATACTGAAACTAAGCCTAATTAAAAATGAAAAAACCATAATAATAATAATAACCAAAGCAGGTTACAAAGACCACCGTTGTTCAACTTGACATTGTGCCACTATCAACATCAATTATCTATAAAGGTTTACTAAAGATTCATGAAAACGTTAGATATGACAGACATTGTGATATTCGTGCATATGAAATGAGACCCGCAAGTTTATTGAACCTACTCAGACATAAATTAACAATTAGTAAGAGAAATTCACTGAACTTACATTTGTATAATCATCTTCACTCGTTTTCGAAATCACTAAGCCTTGAAAAATGTAAATCTACTATTAATAAAATTTTTTACACCACTGTTTTCATAACATTGAGGAATATTTTGACGTAGCAGACAAGATTTTCAACTTGTGAAAGACCTCAATAAATCATCAGTTTTTTTATTTTATATTTATGCTTTCAATCAACCTACACTCTTTACTTTCACTAGATGATTTTATCTTTGTAACTCCGAACAAGGATTTCTGTATTCGTGACTTATCATTAATATACTATTTATATGAAATGGTCAAATAAATTACTCCGTAGGTGGAGATGGCATATCCACCTACGGAGTCGCTATCTATGGGATCGAGAGCGAACTCAATTCCCGAAAATCAAACATAAACGAGGCCCTCCAAAGCAATCAGTTGCAATGACAAACTCCGACATCCACAACCGAACGAGATTCGTTTACTTTCTCCCAGTGCAGCTTTCACCACAAAGCAGCTATTATGATCCAACACCAGACAGCGCTGTTCGAATCACCATCTACGAGAACATGAATATCAAATATGAACGTGATTTTCCAAGGCGATCAAATGTAAAGCCAAGCGCACAAGTTCATCATCCAATTGATAATGTTAGGAAAATGTCACAAAACAGTTCGTTGGTAGATGCTATATATTGAAATTTCTCTTTCGTAAATCAAAAGAGTATTTTAGAATACTTAAATTCTTGAAAGTGATTTTCTGAAGTATGCAATAGTGAAAATACTCCTCCTCTCTGTATCATCTCTGAATACTGTTCCAATGTGCAGTCTGAACAGCAAAATAATTATGAAACACTATAGATATTCGAAAGTTCTATCCGTTTGAAAAAAGGTACATTGGGTTCTATTGAAATTATATCAAAGAACCGCTCAATTAATTTCTATCTACAACAAAACGCCCTAGAAAAAAATGAACAATTGAGCTATCGTCCAAGATGCTCCCCAATTCAAGCAGGCATAATATTAGAAATTCAATCGAGAGGCTGTAAATGGGCCTAAGAGGACTCTGTTCTCTTCCAAATCCCAACAAAATCAACGATAGAATTGCTACAGGTGCTTTGATGGTATAAATGTGTTTAAAGTATGCCGCAGTGTACAGTCCAACGTGAAGCTGGACTATACGAATTGTTTACACAAGATGAGGGACTGCCAATGGGATCGCCACCTTCAACAGTCATAGCCAACATATATATGGAGTGGTTTGAAACTCTGGCCATTGAATGAGCCCACAATGAACCCCGAGTCTGGTTGAGATACGTTAACGACACCTTCATAATATGGAACCATCGAAATACTGAACTAGGTGCCTTCCTGAAACACATCAACAACGTAAGACCTTCCATCACTTTCACAATGGAGAAGAAAGTCCACAACGAATTACCATTCTTAGACGTATTGGTGAATATGATCGATACTAAGTGGAAAACATCCGTATACCGAAAACCCACTCACATGGAACAGTATCTAAACCACGAATTCAGCCACCATCAATCGACTAAAAGAGGAATCATCAAGACTCTTTCAGACCGTGCCTTCGGGCTCTGTGAAACGAAGGAAGGCCTGGAGAAGGAACTAGACATCATAAAACATGATCTTCAACGGAATGGCTACTCCAAAGCGATGGTAGGTAGAACAAACTTTGGCTGAAAAAAATCAGGAACTTCGCAAGGAAGAGAAGCCGTCACAACCAATGCTTGCACTTCCCTACATCAGAAGATTATCGGGCAGGATAAGAAGAATTGGGTCCAAGTACAACATATATCCATCACTAAAAATAGCTGGAGATTATTGACACTCCCATTACCAACTAGTCGTAGATAATCAAAGCATTGAATATTACTGGATTTTTATCCCAACACCAAACCATTATTTTCAGTACTTCGTTTTTCAATCATCAAGTGATCATCTTCCTGTTGAAGATGATCACTCAGTTTAATGTCCCTCTTGAAGATGATTACTTGGTGTTTGAAACACGTGTCGAGGTGTTGAAAATAAGGGATTGGTGTTGGGAGAAAACAGTTATATGGGAAAGAATATTGTCATTTTCTCCGCTTTGCTTTTATTGCCACTGTTTTCGTTTGCCTCAACTCAAAGAATATAATAAACATTGAATATATTTGGGAAGCTGAATACACTGATTAGAATGAATGAATCGAATAGTTCGAAAATACTGGTTAAGGGCTATGAACTCAAGTGAGTAAGAAATCTAACATTTCGGAAGTTCCCATTGAAGTTGATAAAAGGCAGGGGTCCACTTCCCAGGACACTCATCAAACCAATCTTTTCCCAGAAAACTGAAAGTATCATTAGTTTTTTAAGGAAGGTTACAGGTTCTACTACTTCTGAGTTACTAATGTACTTTTGAGTTACTAAGGAGATTCAGATACTAAAGCAAAAAGTAAGTATGTCCTCATTATTTTATACAGTTGTCAGTCTGTTTATCTCCATTCAGAAGAAAGATTAATATAGGAATAATGCTTGTCGTATAATAATTTATTCATTCCACAATTCAATTAATGCAATTGACTTCATGAAGGAATAACTTCCCACAGCTTTTGTATGGTGTAGCCTTCTTTGATCCTCTCAACAGCTAGACCCAATTCAGGTGAGTAAACCGGAAGTTCATCCTTAGTGTGCCCCTCATCAGCCAAATATGCTGTAATGGTATTAGAGATTTCTCCTTTCAAATCTTCCAGGACTTCATACTCTTCGGTCAAGTTATTATTGGACTCCACGTCATCTTTACCAGAATAACTTTGAAATTCAACTCCAAAAATGGGTTTCGTTGTATAAACCGTGTGGAGAGAAGAGAGTTCTTTGAATAGGTTCTGAAGTTTTTCTTCCGGATCAACTTTAAACCCTAAAATGTATCCTCCGCTCATTTCTGAACTAGTGATTACGAGAGCAGTTCCAAATTTTGAATCTCTGATGCATATCTGAAAAACAAATGTATTAATGCATTTAGATATGAAATTTGCAGATCCAAGTTTTATTTTGAATTCTGTATCATTATATATTCTGTTACTAATTATATCATCTCACGTCCTGGACTACATATTGAGGTGTTAGCAATAGAGGTTTCTATTGTTGAACAATGAGCAACATCTACAATGATTTTTCTGTGAGAAAAAAGTTCATACCTAATCTCACTGACATGATTATTTTCTTAGAAATTACAAAATACAACTTAAAATTGTTCCCAGCTCGTCAATAAAAATATGCGTATATATCATTTTCATCAAAACATGATGACATAAGTTTTTGATAACTATCTGGTATTCTGTAGAATTTTATGTATCACTTTAGATGTAGAAATACATACAGGATGATCAAAAGTTCCAGTGGAGCTCAAAGTTTTGTTTTATCGTGAACACATAGCGAAAAAATACAATTGCTTATGACCTTGACTAAATCTTAAGATGCCTGTGAAAGTCATACAAACGAGTTGACTACTCGATGATAATTTTATATTCAAACTTGATCGTTAATTGGAAGTTCAAAGTCGGTGTTGAAACAAAAACTCACATTTGTTGTCCTGGAAGCAGAAAGAATGAGATGATCTTCGGTGATACTTAATTTGTTCTCTGTTGAATTAGTAGTGAATGGAAGAAACCGATTGCCCTATTGTGGCCTTTTACTTGATCCTGACTTTGGCAATTATTTATACTTCATCAAACATTCTGAAATGAAATTCATATTTTTGATCCCGGAATCCAAAATAGTGTAAATCAAGTATGGCTTCTATAATCTCCCAGTACAATTTTTTTATTTCATTTCTTCTCGGGTTTGCAGACAAGATGAGCCACACATATACTTGATTTCACTGGCAAAGTAGGCACACCACCTCACCCAATGAGATGCCCGTGGGTTGGGCTACCTATCTGGCGCGTCCACAGGTGACGGATAGGGAAACGGCCAGGGGACTTTAGGCTCTGTACAG
Organism: Leptinotarsa undecemlineata; assembly: GCA_015342065.1. NCBI lineage: Eukaryota > Metazoa > Arthropoda > Insecta > Coleoptera > Chrysomelidae > Leptinotarsa > Leptinotarsa undecemlineata. The sequence goes on from WOGP01001893.1 coordinate 14,145, forward strand.
AAGGCCAATGTGGCCTTAAGGACGGGGTCGCCGGACTCCTGATCAGTGGCAGAAATGAGTTGGGTGAGGGGACCTAAAACTCCCCAAAAGCCTTTGCAAAACATGCCACCATGGACTAGCCTACCCAAGCTGAGGTGTAAGGAATCGTGCCGACAGCTGAATGACCGCAGGGTGATATGCGGTTACGAACGATCCCCTTGGGGAACTGGGCGAAACCTCATAATAATCAGCCTACCTCTAGTAATGCAAGGCTCTGCTAGAGGTGACCAACTCTTTCCTTGCTACTCATTGTAACACACATGAATGAAACAAAGACAAAAATAGAAAGAACAAAAACAAAAACTAATCCCGAGGCTGGATAGAAGTGTTCACCTCAATCTTAGACAGTGACTGGGGATGAACAGAAATGTCCACCCCAATCTCCCGCTTGGAATGAGGCTGGACATAGCAGATCATCTCGTTATGTAATACAAAGGTCAACCCGTAAGCGCATTTGCGGCACCGAGGCTGAAAAGCGAAAGAGAGCGAAAGAGGCAGGAGTGGCAGCAACTATAAGTGCACTCTCCTCCTTCCCCACTCCATCTCCAACAGCAAGGGTTACCAAAGAGGGTGTCTGTTCGGCGAGTCTTGACCTAAACCTGATAATATAAAAAAAAGTCTCCTAGTGAGCTTTCCACCTTCCTAGAGAGGACAGGATGGAAGATGACCTAGAAGGACAACTCCTCGGGAGGATGTACAATGGGTCACATGTGGTCTAAGTGCTATGAGTCTACACTTCTCCTTCTTACTCTACAGATACCCATTGAGATGAAATTAAAAATAGATCTAGGAGGTAATTAAGGCCATAACGAAAAGTCATTTTTCCTTTTTTTGTTTCCAGCATAAGAAATATAGGTGTGAAAAAATATGGGTTCCAGTTGTTTGAAGTAGGAATAACTGTCAAACAACAATCAAATGAACGGATACTGTCCAGCCAGAAACGAATCGTAAATAATTTGTAGATTCTTTCTTTTATAACTTGAGTCTCTCCAATACTCTACTATATTAAATATTTACGGGCACGATCAATTCCAAAGTCACTAGGAAAAAATCTTCAACTTCTGATAGTTTGGGATTAACTAGTTCAACCATATCTGGACTTTTGGATAACCCTGTATGAGACACATTATAATCTGTTTGAAATCTGTTTTAATTGCACCCAGCTGTAACCCCTCTAGGAACGACAACCCTCAGAATTCGAAATTTGTGCGAGTGAGGGATTAACGAAGTATTACCTTTTAAGGTAATCCAGATCACTAAGCCTAAGGATTGAGTGAGGAATTGGAAAAAATACCACTGTGGTTCAAACAGAACTGGCTGGTATATCAATCGCCACAAAAGAAATAACCAGAAAAGGAATTTCTAGTAAAAACAACAATCTGCACTGATAGCCGGCAATCCCTATTAGTCTTGAACAGACAACGTGTTACCTCAGAACTAGTACTGTAGTGCTACCAAAATTTAGCCAAAGCCTCGGTAGATAATTACATTATCCTGAGGTGGGTTAAAGGGCACGACAGGAGTAAAGGTAATCGCATTGCCGACTCTTTAGCCAAGAAAGCGACTGGACTAAGAATTTTAGGACCCAGTGGCACCTACGGCCTGATGACTTCGACAATTGCGGAATTAGCCAAATGTCATACCCATGCTCAACCCCTAAAGAGATAGGATGAAATCAACAGATGCAATCTTGCCAGGATCACCCTGGGCGACCCTAGGAAAATGGCGCCGAAGAAATATCTGACGATGACCAGGAAAAATCTACACCTATCGGTAGGATTTCTGACTGGCCACTATCATCTAAGGAAACACCTTCACAATATGGGGTTAGTGGACACAACTCTATGCAGGATGTGTGACCAGAAATATGAGACTGTCAGGCATGTCCTATGCGAGTGTCCGGAATTATCGTCAATAAGAGAGTGTGTGTTCGACGAGTCTTGGCCTACACCTGCCGATATAAAGGAGATGTCTCCCAGAGACCTGTCCACCTTCCTGGAAAGGGCAGGATGGACGATGACCTAAGAGGACATGTGGCCTAAGTGCTGTGGGCCTACACTCACTCTCCCTATTCTACAGATACAGAATACCTTTTAACGTGCGATTCGTAGCACGTGTGAAAAATGTGTCGTTTGCAACATTTCGTGAGAAAATTTTCATGAACTACGACCACAGTCATATAATTGTAGATTGGATCAAGCTTGATGTTAGAATAGCTGTTACTGTTGACTTCCCAATATATAAAACCCCATTTCAAACTTACTCACACTTTCTATTTGCAAGTACGGCAAAGATATGTTGAATCCTTCATTCACGTCTGCGAACCAGACGAACCTTACATTGGATACCGTGAAGGTTCCCAAGCTGCCTTGATCACTGGACAAATTCCAGACACCATGAAGAGTAGATACCACTTGTTCTTGGGGAAGAATCTTCAACTGCTTATTGTGAACTACACCACCTCTCAGCCTCAATTCTCTGTAGAGTTTTGAAGAGTTGTAAGCCCTGAAGAACACAATTTTAAAGATGAATGAGAAGACCATCTACTCAGAAATGACAACTAGTTGTTCTGTTGTTCTTGACTACTTATAAATTTCTCAACCTATCAAAATACACACTATGTACAATGAAGCGTCAATTCGAAAATAACATTTATGAACTTAATCCTCTAAATAATCTTACAGAAAAAATTTAAGAGGCGTAAGATGGGGAGACTTTTAAGGCCATTGAAAAGGGAGCTTGCATTTTGGTGATTGTATAATAACACCAGAAGCATCACTATCCTAATGTAAACACAGAAAACAACTGAAAAGTTGCAAGTTCTGAATAATATATGAGTAGTTGATATTGTATTGCCAAAAAAGTGGAGTATTTTGCAAGACATTAATCATTTTGTTATAAAGTAGTTTAAATATTAGAGTTCTTTGTTTGTTCTACGAGAAAGAATCGCGTTCGAGTTGTACGAGTATGTTTAAGAATATGTTTACAGTTACATAGGTAAAAAAGTTTACTTAAGAATGGTTTAACAAATCGAAGCTGAAATTTAGTAGAAATCGGACAAAAGTTGTTTTCTTCATCCTACATTCAAAATGAATTCTACAAAATGAATAGGTTATCAATCAAAAAACCAATAAAATTTTTTTCATAATATTTGACTTCATTATTCAATATAGTTTCTTTCGAGGGCGATACAACAATTTTTCCATACTATTTTTATATTAAAATTTGTCTCAACCTCAAAATAGCCCTCAGTTTCGACGATAACTTCTTTATCGTCACTAAATTTATCTCCAATGAGCATTCTCTTGAGGTCTGAGAACAGGAATAAGTCGCTGAGGGTTAGATCTTGAAAATACGGTGAATGCGAAAGCAATTCGAAGCCAAATTCATGCTATTTTGCCATCGTTTTCATTGATTAGTGACACAATGAATTGTATTGATGAAACAGTATTTTCTGTCTCTTCAAATGGGGTAGTTTCTCCACGATTTCGTCCTTCAAGTGCTCCAATAACGCTATGTAAAGGTTGCTGTTGATTGTTTTTAAACGGTTCTATTTAGCGTGTCCTATTTGTTTCTTTGTTTCTTAGCTTGGGTCAAATTCAGTAACTGAAGTTCGACCCCTATTCTGTTAGCCGATTGATCTGAAATTTGGTACACCCATTTCATTTTGGAGACAATATAATTTAATAAATAATATATATATATATATATATATATATATACTCCTCTGGC
>WOGP01001894.1:0-17915 GCA_015342065.1 Leptinotarsa undecemlineata
TGTACATATAAGTAGGCGCCATCTATGAAAGAATGAATAAAATTCTTGAAATATAGGAATCTAGAAGCTGACCTATTAAAAGGACAGTGGCATTATCTGGGTTAATATATCATGGTGCCACTTCAGGTTCTCTACAAAGGATCTGCTGAACATCCTAGTACAAAAACCAGCGATCAGGCATGACTTATTACTAGAACCCAACCGTCGTAGTTTCGTGACATGAAACGCTTTTATGAAATAAATAACAAATAACTGAAGGTTTCCAAGTTCATTTGCAAAAAAATATCTTGACCTAGAAATACGATTCACTTAGTTTGTTTTAACAAAATTATATGGTGCTGAGAAAATGTAGCTATTTATTGCTCTAGACCTAGCGACAACATAGAAAATTGGCAGGGTAATTAATTGCAAGTGAGTGAAAACAGCACATGTATGAAAAACTGGAAATTACTCGTATTGTATTCATTGGATGATTTTTTCAAGTTAAGAGGGGTCTAACTGACTAAAAATATTGGAACTAGGGCCGAAGCCATTTCTTCTTTCGAACAATTAGTGGAGTTGGCTACTGACTCAAATTTTCATAGTACTTGGCCTAAAATGACTGCCCACCAAAAGTTCCAAGCTTCAGGTAATGATGGCCTTATTTGCTGCTCTAAAAATGTTCTAGTGGATCTTCCCAAGGAGGTCACTTTAGCTGGTCGTGCTGGTCTGCTCGAGTTGGTCCTTCAGTTTGTTAAACTTTGTAGAATTGAAAAAGTTTTTAAGCACAAAAAAGGAAGTTCTCCACTCTTTTGTGGTAAAATGTCCTAAGCGGACCATTCACGAAACAAAACACTGACAAAATAATTTTTTTGTGTATGGAATAAATTTTTTTGAGAATTTTTCTGCCTATTTTCACTTTCAACAATGTGAGTGTAACACGTTTCCTACACTCCATATCTTTCTTCAAGACAGGTAGCCAATTGCGGTCCATTTCTAAAGAGATGTTCGTCTTTCAGATAATGGTTCATTGGCGATCATTCTCGTCTTGTTTCATTCCACTCAATGATATGGGATATTAAAACGTTTCCGGATAATTTTGACCCTGATAACTGGCTGTTTCTGATGTATTCTCACGAATTTTGATTGACCTCGAAGTCTCGCCATAAAAACAAGGAATTTTATGAATGCAGTTTTTTGTTTCTCCTTATGTGTTGTTGGCTTTTGTGGGTATAAATATAGATCCCAGTGTATTCTCTATTTCTAAGAAATTCTACAATTATATCTATTTCCAATTCTTTCATCTTTTTATATAGTCCTAGAACACAAGGATATTATGCATTCCTTTTCAGAAGATTGTATCGATGAACTCTTTTATCAAACTTTTCCGCTGTATCGCAAATCGTTTTTGTCCTGTTATAGGTTATAGTTTTTTATACCTTTTTCAACTCTTGCATGTTGGTTTGACGTGTATTGGAGGTCTCTATTAGTATGCGTTTTCCCTCGATAAATATTTGTGTCAAAATGATGTGACGGATGAAGAAAAGAGAATTGAAAAATGAAACTTTCCATGTTTTTTACCACTTATACATTACTCTAATGTATAAGTTTGAAAATGTCTTTTTAGAACGAAACTGTAGTAACGTTAGTTACAAATAAAAGTGGTAAAAAACATAGAAAGTTTCAATTATCTTTTCTTCATTATGATTTCCTACCACGTAGCACAACGGCTATATCCATCAATTTATTGATCTGACGGAGTATGTAAGTTGACTTGTGGTCTTGTCCCAAACTTTATATTGTCCAAACAAAAGGATTCTCCAGAAAAGAGAACAAAAGAAGCACTTTCAATGAGAACACGAATTCAACATTTGTAAATCATATTTTTGTAAATGAGCATGAATTCAATCAAGACTTTGAATTATTTCATTTGAAAGAGAAATGTATAACACTTAATATTTCTAAAAGCTTGGAAATCAACAGATTCAAGAATAAGTATACGGAATATTTGGTTAATAACCAGATAACATTGATTAATCCTTCTATATCTGTCATAAAGGCATTATGGAAAGTTATTACAATTTCATGCAAACATTCTGGTTTGTTATGTTTGAACATAGCTATAGCTATAACTATTTTGTATATTTTTTATGTTTTCTGATGTCCACTGCTTCGCTTGAATGGTATTTTTCCCCATCAAGAAGCAGTGTAAAATTGAAAAGAAATTGTTTTTGATCCATTGTTTTGAAAATAACAAAAGTGGTGTCACTCTTAGCACAATAACTCACAAACTTATGAGTAGAATATCATGAAATTTCAACAGTTTTCTTTTGGAGGTTAGTACTAACTGAAAGAGCGGTGACTAATAGCGCCATCTATATGTTAGCCCCGAGATTTTTCAGCCCAGGTAGTATATATTGAAACACGTGTTGTAGTTTTGTGAAGTATGTTGTGAAAATCTCACTGTTGAGTGTTATTCAATAAATTTATCCATGGATTATTGAATCTATTACCCAATAAGACAGTTAGCTGTCCACTTCTGAGTAACTCACCTTTACCTTTCGACTTCCATTCATTGTACTAATTTCGTCCGACTGCCCCAGTCCTGCCATTTTCCAGTTTCCCCCCGCCATTACCCACAGTCTGTGAAGTGCCCTTCACTGTGGCACGAGGCCGAAACCATTCGAAAGGGCTTACGCAACATTCTCGAAAAACTGGAAACTCGTAACGAGGTTAGTCGCCCGGATTTGCGAGAAACTTGAGTTTTACGACGTGGAAATGCGGAAAACTGCGAAAGGAAACGGCGGAAAGTGTCTAGACGTTTGTCTGATGGAGGGGGAACACTCGCGGGGATGTAGGTGATGAGGGGGTAGTGTCGAAGGATATATTTAGAGGAACATGAAGTAGACAGGACGTTGTCGAGTAGCCACATGAAGTAAACTTGTATCATATTTTCAACGGGTTTGATAAAAAAGTAAAACTCAATAGAAGTTAAATCAAGTCTGATTAATTTTTGTAAGAGCGATAAATACGCCCAGAAACTAAAAATTTCGAATCGAAATTCCTACACAGCAGGATATGGCAAATGTTTGCTGGGAAACAAGTACTTTCCTGGTTAATACCACGACATGCATTGCATTATGTCTGATATAAATTTGTGTAAATCGAGTGATTACCCATAGACCGGTTTCATCATCAGTGCAGGGCAAATCTAACCAACAGCAGTTCTGGAATTTTCCAGATTATACTATGCAGGAACGTTGAAAAGGTTAATGTTGCGAATTTTGATTTAACATATTCAATTTCATTGAGAGAAAAACAGTTTGATCATTGCCAAATACCATTGATGTAATTAAAATGATTTTTTCGAGGATTATTCTGAAATTATAGATTCACTTTCATAAAAGAAATGGCTGGATAAGAACAATCACCTGACAACTTCAGACAATACTACTGTGCCTATTGTGCTTGGGTGTTCGACTTCGGTAATCTTCAGCTCGAGCTTACCTATCTCGTGTATACATCATCGCTTTCCATCGACTGAATAAAGTGAAACAAACCTAATATTTTCAAGAGAGAGGTTTTACGAAAACTTCTAGATTAGAAGCATAGCAAAACAGAACATATGTCAAACTACTTAGATAACGGTGAACATTGGCAGTAAAAAACGAATAGGAGAATAATCTGTGAATATATTTTCATCGATTTCTGTTATTTCGATAAAATATGCAATAAATTTCTAGGGTGCGAAAGAGACCTAAATATATTTCAAAACTTTGCAAAATGTAAGACAAAAAATTATCGTCTGGGGTAATAATGCACTTCTTGCAAGAGAATTCATATGGTTGCTTTTATGATAGTTGGTATTTTTATTAAAATCATTTAATGAAAACTCACCTTGTTTTTGTGTAAAAAATTCTATAATACGAAGTATATTCTAAAATCAACTGGTGATCACGTAACAGAAGTGATTTAAGAAAAATTGACAAACATACAAAAAAAAGAGAAAACCGCATATATTCCTCTAGCAGGTAACAAGTCCATTTCAAATAGATCTATGGAAATGTATCGCAGCTGATCGCAGCTGAGATTGCAAACGCAAGAGGTTGAAAACGGAAATATGAACTAGAACTGAATTCTTGGAAAAAATATATAGGTGTCATATTCGACACCTGGACATTTCATCATATTGACTTGTGCCAACGTGCAATTGAAAAGTTGTTCACAAGTTAATTGTTTTGGGTTTCGATAACGGAAAAAGATTATTTTTGCGAAAAGTCAACTATTTTAAGAGGGATAAGTATAGAAATTTCATTTTTGCCATTGATTATTCAATTTGAAGGCAACATTAGTGAATACTTGATGGAATCGGCCGACAATTGATGAAAATCCATAATCAACGTATTCAAAAAACACTTTAAGGTGAGATTTTCACTAAACAGTTTTACAAAAACGCGTTTTTGTAAAAATGTTCAGTGGGAATCTCACAATGAAGTGTTTTTTGAATGCAAGATACTCAATAATTGGAGTCTTCGGTGGATTATATTTCGAGATGAATTTTCTGTTTTCCCTTTATTACACTTCAGCAAATTCTCTATTGATTTATAATAGACAAGAAACAAACCAAATTTATATTATGTACTTCCATAATTTGTGTTCTGATTTTATTTTAGACAATTTTTTGTATTTCATATGTTTATCGGTATAATATGTAATTAACCCAACCCTAAATGGTGATAATTTTCGCAACATGGAATACGTAGTGCAGATCACTGAATTCCCAATAGAACAACACATATTTATTTCGTCATTAGTTGTAGTCAAAGTCAAATTGACAAGTACCTGATAACTAACGCTTCCACAGAATTCCATAACGTCAGAAAGTCAACAAGGAAATTTATTAGATCTACTCTCGAGGATTACCGAGTCAATCAGAACCTCCTGGCGTTTTAATGAAATTCGCTCTCCAGGTGAAATTTCCACGTGGCTCACCGCCTACCCACGATCGATACCGCAACTTGAGTGGGCGGAAAAATCTCCCTCCTCCCTCGGGGCTGGTCGAGTTTCTGTTTCCATCGCACATTTTCGCTAAATTTGTGTTCAGACTTATACTGAAGTACATACAGCTACCGGACTGAGTCATGGTCGGTGGGAGGAATAGTATCTGCGAAAGTTTGGGTCGGTGTATGACAAAAAATAACGGTGAGCATTTGATCGAACATGGCATGGTTTTTTTGTTTTGGCTCTCCTGGGCTCTTCCATGGACTTTGGTTTAGATGTTATATTCATAGAGTACCTATAATTCGTCTCCAGTTATGACCCTTTCAAGCGAACTTGTATCATCGTACACGTAATTCAACAATCGCTGCTGAGCATGCTCATGCAACGGTATTTTGGTCAGAATTCAGCAACAAACTTTCATGCCAAGAATTTCCGAAAAAATTGCATGGCCTGAGCCAACCGATAGACCGACATCATGAGCAACTTCTCTAATAGGTATTCGACGATTTTATGCAACAATTTACTTCACTTTCTCAACATTAAGTTTGTACCACTTGTTAAAAAAATCTGACTCAGAGTACAACCGCCGTATGCCACTGTCAATATTTCAAGTGATTCTGAACACCTAATTCCGTTTTAACACAATTTTTTTTTCAATAGCAAAAAATCGCAAAACACTTCTAACTTTCATGTCATTCACCAACAAACTAAATATGCCAAACAGCTGAAACTGGGAACATATGTTCGAAACGACTGTACCAACATAAAAAAATAAAATAACGGCGCTAATCAAATATGTATGTAGCCCGCGAAATTTGAACATTGACCTTTTCTGAACTTATACATATTGAAGTACTAAATAGTAGGGAGGATAAAACGAAGTGGAGAAGTGCAAATTGGTCTCATTCAAGTTTAAATGGTGAAGTGTGACAAAAATGATACATCTGATCCTACGATTCTTATCAGCTGCGAAATAATTAAAAATAAAATATATATTGTGAAGATTTGTAATTATTATAATGAATAGTATCATTGATTTTCATCATGTAACGGGTCAAAAAAATTACAAAAAAAAACTAGCTTGAAAATTGCACCATTTGAAGCCCTGTCATAATGAAATCCATAACATGGCCTGTTTCAGACTATTCTCAAGATTTGTTTCGCCACAGTGGCAATTCTAAAATATTCATTTATACTTTGATTTTAATACTACTTCAAATCTCAATTTGGTATTTTGTTATATGTGTGTTTCATGTCGTTTTGTGTTGGTGTTGTCTCGGAAATTTTATGTTGCAATGTTTTTTTTTATTTTTTTAATATATGTCTAATGGTTTTTAAAATAGTAGTATTATCAACACGAAGAAACTATTTAGAGTCCTGAAGAAGAATTTTATGAAATTCGAAACGTCGGCAAGAAAACAATTGGTTTTTTTAAGAAAACATTGATCCTGTTACCTAACCACCCTTTCTTCAGAAAATTTATTGGATTACTGAATTAGTTAACCGTAATAGTTATTTTCTGCATAATTTTTTTAAATTATCGCGTTAATAAACCGTATGTGTACTTCATTTCAAGCTTTTGAGTTGTACTATTCATTCTCATCTACTTTTTGAATAAACGAATAAATATTCAGTTTTACCGAAGCATAACCATTTATAACATTACTGAACTACCTACGAAGTTATATTTTCTTGAATTTACTTCTCGACTTACATTTGAAAACTATATTAAATTTCATCTCTGATGTGGAGATTAAATTCAGCGAAAACAGTACATCAGAGTAGAGCTTTACGAAACAAGAGATTAACGATCCGACAATTAGGGAAAATTAAAAAAAAAACTCGACGTTAAATGCTTCATTAGCTATCAAATTTAATTGAAATCCAAACGAGGCATTAGTATAATGAAAAAATATATTATGAAACCGAGATGCATGGGTCATTACGTTTAAAGTTGATTGGATCTTTGAAACGAATTCAATAAGGAATAATTTGAATAAAAATAAGATGTTAATAGTGTTTTGAGTGACGTTTCATGTGTAGTTTTCGGAAATAAAAACACGAAATTTTCAGCTTCGCTACACCTAAGAATTCGCTACACCTATTAATTCTATTTATTGGGGTCATTGAATTCCCCATTCCTCTTTTTGCGAATGAGGCTTTTATAGCTTTTGATGTTCCAGCATGTTCCATTAATATAAGCAGGATATAATTGCAATACTTATATTGAATTGAATAGTGGCAACGAATCGAACTTTCTTGAAAATGTTATTCAATAGTTAAAACTGGTATGGGATGATTTTATTCAAACTAATTGATAAATTGATATCAAGTCCATTGCTACGATTTCAAAAGAGATTCGAAAAATTATAAAAAATTACGAACCTAAATCGCATCACAATTATTCATTTGTTCAGATTTGTTTTACATAAAAATCTCATATACAATAGATACACATTCAAGTTCAACCCAACCTAACAATTCTATATGAGTTAAGTAGGTACGAGGCGTGAAAAAATAGAGACAGCAATTTTTCAATCGACCGAAGCTTATTTCTACGATTTCACTTTCAAAATAAATTCGGAGCTGCATGAGTTGTGATAATGAATTTGAATATCAATATCGTTTTGTAATTCAAACAAAGTAAGCTTCGGTAGCCGAGCGGTAGCCAAGCGGTTTGACGTGAGTGCTTTGTTCATTTACTCGAATTGACTGCCGTGTTGGTCGGTGATTCAATCCCCAGTCTGAACGATATATTTTCACTTGCTATCGTCCAACCCGTGTTAGAAATCACACGTTAAAAGATAAGACCTCGTTAGTCCTTAGCTCGCACTAAGTACACAAATCCCAATTCGAACGCACACATACGTAAATGTAGTTTGACATACTTTAAAAACTTACGTGGTAGAGGACCTTTGAGTTATTCCAATAGTTCTAGTTGTAGTTCTTACCTGCAACAAAAACATAATAAAATTAACGTTTATTTAGAAAAATCCAACCATAATATGTGAATGATTGTTATTATTATTATTAATAGTAATAAATATCCCAATTCGAATTCAAATAATGAAAAGACGAACTGTCACTTTACAGTGTTTTTAAACTCTTTATTATTTAATTACATATACATATTTCGACATTCTTCGGCATTCAATTTAATAAATACTTATTACAATATGATAACAAGAAAAAACTTTGTTATGACGAAAATTTTCTTCACTATCAAAGAGAATTCAGAAAAAGTATTTTCATCAGATTCAGAGAAACATTTTCACAATTTCTCTTGCCGAGTCTTTATTATTATTATTTCCACTGAACAATAACACAGTAATCAACAAAAATGAGTACTTAGTAAAATAATCGGAAATAGATTGACTTTACTTTCGAAATAGAGAAATTCTCAAAAAAAAACTATCATACAAGATTATACCTAACTCAAATATCAAATATTCGACACTTACACTTTTAAAAAATTTTAATTCACGATTTCAAACAAAAATATTCAATAATTCGGAAGATTTTCAAAAAAATCATTTCATCTTCAGAATTTGAAAATGATTTTCTCCTGTATATAAAATGAATCAACAATTTTTACAGCATTATACCTAACCTCAAATGGTTCTGCAACGACCTCAGCTCTAATAATTCCCGTTTTCCATCGCATCACAATTTTGTACACTGATATCGCGTGACACACATGTAAGTTGGTATGTAAGAAAAACTATGGCAGGAATTTCTCCAAAGTAATTCTAAGAGCCATCTGGTTACGTTTGGTTTTACTGAAAATACTGACACAAAAATATTTACTTTCTAATATAATTGCACTTTCCATATGTCACAAACTGAAGCTAGTCCAGGCTACATCTTTCATTTAGAAAAATATACATCTTCTGATCATGAAACAGAACTTTTTATAGGTATCACATGATTTCAGGAATATTTCTCGTATTGTTATTCGATTTCTTGAATGACGAAATTTTTTAAAAAAATATACTAGGATACCCTACGTTAATAGTATTTAGACATTGGAACTACGTATTGACATGTCAAATATTCATATTTCAGAACAAAAAAATAATCATTCGCGACTTTCAGACATCAAATAGCGAGCATATCTGGAAGAAGAAAATAGTTCTGCATCCGTTCTTTTTGTTAAACACGATTGTCTTCACCTCCAGAAAAAAACTAACCCTTTTAAAATTATTCGAGTGCATATGTGTGATTTTACCTCTGATTGACGCCCGATTCAAGAATTCATGGATGTCTCTGTTATTACGTCACCAGACAACGAATACATCGTTCAGTGTTAATTGTCGAACCTTCTGACAGTGAACGATAACGGAATAATTATATAATGATGCATACAGCTCTTTTTCTTCGAGCATCTCGAGTAATAATCTGTCAACTTCTGCTACCATTGTTGCCAACCCACAAAAGTTATTCTGTCTGCGCAAAGTTAATACACGCGTATACTTGGAATCATAACTTTAAATGAGCTCTCTTTACCTGAAAGTTGCTGTTCATGGAAAAATTAACAAAAGTAAACAGGTCAACTGGGTCTAACAGATTATTTGTAGTTTTAAGCAAATTGTCTGCTGCAGTTCCAGACGACACGTCATTTCAAAAAACCTGCAGACCGCGGTTGATAAACCGAGAGCAGCAAATAATCTGTTAGTTAAAATTGTATTTGTTTTGCGCTGTTTGGTGGTGCTTGTCTTTTTCACTTCTTCTTTAAAGTACACTCAGGTGCATAAAAAACAGACACCTTAATTTTCATCTTGAATAACTTTTTCATTTCGAGTCCGATTTTAATGATCGTTTCAATGAATGGAAGGAAAATTATCCCAGAAACAGATTTTCTAGAAAGGCACAATTTAAACACATTATACAGGCGTAAAAAAGCAATGTTTTTTTTATTCAATAATTATTATTTTTAATTTAAAATGAATCGTGATAATGAAATGCATAAAGGATGGTTTTTAGAGTCATCCAGAGTCATTTAGGGTCTTTTCAGAAAATATATTAGATATGAATTACTCTGGAATAAATTTCCTTCATTAATTAAAGAAAATATCAATATCAGGCTGAATATAAAAAATCATTCAAAATCAAAATTTGTTAACATATCGAAGTGGCTGTTTTTTATGCACCTCAGTGTAGAAAGAAAAATTTTTGATGAAAAATATATAACTTAAATCGATCGCTAATTGGTGTCCAGAACAAAAAAGAAAAGTGGTTTGGTAGATTCACTTCGTCATAGTCAGTTTTCTATGAAGGCGTAGAAGGGTAAGTTTTTCGAAAAAAAAAATAACATTGACCGGTCGGTAATTAGTATACAGAACATAAAAAAAGACGAGGTGGTTTAGTCTGTATCGTTTGTGAAATTATATCTATATAGGTTTCTATCTATCAATCTAAACCTCTGGTTTCCAAAAAAGTTCAACACTGAATGTTATTAGGTCTGAGGCACTCCAAGGGTGCTGCTGAGACATAGTAGCAGGGTGTAAAATACGTATTTTGCGCATTGTTGGCAACCCTGGACGCTACGGCCCCTTTAGATGTTGTTAGAGAGTAGAAGCGGTGGGTGTCAAGAAGATGGTTGCGACCAGAGATGGAAAAACGCGACTAGCAAAGTGCGTGACATGTTCGATGAATCACACGAAGGGTATATAAGGATTTGCGTTGGAGTCGATTAATCCTTGGAGACCGGTCGGTGATAAATGCGTCCTGTTGCCGAGACGAACAACCGACTCCACCCTGATCTTGCGCTATGAAGATGTTTTTCCAGATACACAGAGGCCTGGTTCAAATGGAAGACAGCTGTACACATATTATTCTAACTCGCAACTGAAAATGTACAAGCAAATGACAGAAAGCAATTTTTGAACTGAAAATAGGCATGTGAGATATTCGTTACAATATTTATTGTACGAGCAAATCTTAGATTTTGGTCTGGGGAGTAGAACACTTTTGTTGAACCGATTCTACATGAGAAAAATAAAAAAAAAACAACAATATTGTTGGTCTAGTGCTGTTAAGTCATTACTTTTCTGATTGATTCTTCATTATGGAAGAAATGAAAAATATGGAATAGAATACAAACGGCAAATTCGACTAAAAAATTCAGAACAAATTTGTTAATCGAAAAGCACAAAGACATGTTAAATTGATTTGTAATTATGAAAGTCAGCGACAGACTCTCAAACTGTTATGTAAATTCTACTTGTACTGATTTCGTCGGCAGTTTGAGAATATGTCGTATTTCTTGCCGATTTATGCCATTTAAATCTCAAAAATTAACTGTCCAGTTGATATGTAATTAATTTTTACACAAAAATAATCGAGTGACATTTTAATGCTGTCTATAACAACGGCCAGCTGAAAAGATTAGCATCAAAGTGGCGTCAGAAATTGAAAAATTTTATAGATAGTGTCATTAATAACCCTCACTTCAGTGAAACACCACTGTATAATACCTATTCAATTTCTTAAAATAAACATGACTTGTACTATGTACACATGAAAAGTCTTTACAAATAATCTCATAACATGACAGAATTGAAAAAAAAACGACAAACAAATAAACTTTTCAATTTTTCATGAATGTATCAAGAAGCCGTCCCTGAGTTATTAACTACAAATAATATGGGTAAAAAGGAATATTTTTGGGTTTGGCAAAATAAACAGAAGATACGACTTGACAGAAATCTGACGGTTTTCTAAATCTGCCTGATGTCAAAAAAAGTTCAGTAACCACTAAGAACTGAAAGAGAAGTGAAAGACTGAACTCCAAGTGAGTACAGAGTTAAGCAAATTAATATTACTCCTTGGCTATATCGAAAAGGCCTACTATATATTTCCCTGATAATACGGATTTCGGCGGCAATTCCATGCCAAAGTTTGTGTTTCGCAGACGTTTTAAATGGAACGTAATCAATACCCTGTTCCTGATGTTATCACATTATGAGTTGAAAACCTTACATAATGTCTGTCGCATGATTTCGGGATGAGCTTTTATGTTCCTGATCACGAAGGTTAAGAAAACCAAGTCTGTTTTATATTAATATCCCACAGTTTTATGTTTATCAACAGGAATACAGAGAAGGCTCAAAAAGTAAAAAAAAATAGTATACAGAGTCCAGAATGTAAATACTTCGATACAGTTCAGTTCTTTGTTGATGTTTCCCAATATCCAAACGCTGAATTTACCAAATTAATGGTTTGTATAAAACTTGAGATCTGAAATCATCTAGTTACCTGCTTCTCGTGAAAGCTAAAGAGACATCTGGCGGCCGTTATCTTTCGTTGGATTACATACACGTTTATATTTGATATTTGATGTAGGAGTTTTCTGTCGATCCCAGAGAATGCGATTTCGTAAAGAGGGTCTTTATTTTACGCATTACTGGTATAAAATCAGCGTTTACCACTCATGGATTTTGTATGCAATATGGCGCAGTAGGTAGCTAACGACAGATCATTTCAATATATATTAACGTCGATTTTTTTTAAACTGGATATTCTCTACGAGAAAAACATCAGAACTCGCTAGTAGAGAATTTCATTATTATTGAAGATAACAGCTCATTTTACCTGAGCTATGATAGTTGCACTCTGATTTACTTTGGAGTTTAGACTTTGTTATTCACGAAAAATAATGATCTAGGAAAAAAATTAACCGATGGCAATTCTATCAGCAGCAGTAGTCTGATAGAACTGGACTAATTTTAAATTGATGTTCTAACTCATTTGGAGTTTTTGTTAGGCAAAGAATACAGAGCTATTTTGAAAGCTAGAATCATCCAGCCGACGTCCGACTTAGGCGCTTTCTGAATTAATATCACTTGAAGCTGGAGTTCGCTAATTTTAATAATTTCTTCAGTCTCAAATGATCTCCGTGATGTTTGTTCCATTATAACTGGAATTGTATTTTAGTTTCGAATCTAATTTTCACCAGTGAAAGCCGGGTACAATACTGAGTTTTCGCATAATTATGGAGGGTAGAGGTAAGGAGAAACGTCTCTGTGTGTGAAAAAGTGTCCATTAAAATGTTATAAATAAGTGTGGCGCTACAATAAAAACAGGGTAATTAAAAAAAAGGCGCTAAAAGTTATTAGAATATGATAGAGAAATAAAAAAGACGAAGAACTTCTGTCTCGTTATGGCGCACTTTTCAAAATAAGAATAAAATGAAAAGCTTCATAATCAATTGTTTGCTTATCATTTCTCGAATATTACCTGGAGTTTTTTCCAACACCAAATTGTTATTTCAACATCTCGACACGTGTTTCGATCATCAAGAGGAAGATCAAGTATCATTTCTTAATACTTGATCAATATAACAGTTTGGAAGTATAAATAATGTAAGTAATGTAAGTATAAATATATGAATAAAATGAGCATATTACAGTTAAAAACTAATAAAATTAAATTTCATAAATGTCAGTTATGAAATAAATGTAAAAATTATGTTAATAATTAATAAAGAATATATTGCTTACAGTAAGCACTACAAAATCACAAAAAGTATTATTTAAAGCTGATAAAAAATACAATCGATGTCTCCACTTTTTTACACAGCAATAATTTTGGGTTATATTGACGAAATTAGTTTGCGCTACGTAAACATATGAAGTCTGTCACTAACTACTCTAGTCATTAAATATAATACATTTTCTAACTCAGCATACTTAAACATACAGTTAACAACTGCTTAATTCATATCATAACCTGTGCATACGTTCGCGCTATTTTGAAGGGTTTTTGAACTGAAAATTGAACACTTTTTCATGCTTCCTCCCATATGCGACGGTTTTCCTTACCTCTACCCTCCATAAGCTGAATGAAAATGATAATAACCGAGAATATTTTTGCTTTTATTACTGCGCAGTAGACCAGTAATGACTGGCTGGTGTAGACAATTAGGAGTCGAAGTTGTAGAAAGCCACGAGATACGGGTTCTTGTGAAAAGTATTTGACTGTTGAAGAATTGTTTAATAATAATAATAATGACTTTGCTCTTCCATCCAACCGAAAGAATAAAAGAAAAACAGAAAAACAAAAAAAAACAGTGTGCTGCGTTACAGAACTCTATCAACAGCATTCGATATTGAAGCACATAATGTTCCACGAGAACGATGACCACCGTTATATGAATATAATGCAGAACTGTTCTGTAACTCACTATTCTACTAACCAAAGAAATGTACAGACCCAATTATACCGTTAAAATCATCATCAAAATTAAATCTAGGATTACATGAACAATTAAAGTAAGCAGTTAATCGCATCTTAAAATTATTAACATTAACGAATCAGGTACATCATTATAAAAGTATATATCTTTTTACTTCATATTTAGGATACTTGAGGTAATAATTTTTCATGACAGTGGCTGCTCATCGTTGTGTGGTTCAACTCAGTACACCTCGAACTTCACTGTTTAGGAACTCTTTCATTTCGAGAACAGTGCCCGAGTGGAATAAACTTCCTTAGAACGTTTTTCAAAGTAGATTTAATCACCAGCGATTCAAATCCAATGTGAATCACTACTTTTGCATAGGCACCGCTCTAAGAGCGCTTTGAGGATTTTCCTGTAGTGTTTCATCCTTGAAAAAAATAAAATTTTGGTTCTCAGATATTGATATTGTATTGCTTCGAATATGACTTCATCTAATTTCCTTGAAATTACGATTTTTTTCACTGACTAGAATTTGACAGTAACTCCAAACGAAAACTCCATCTATGGGATCGACAGCAAACTCAACATGTCACAATATGAGTCCAGCAATGCAGTGTGAAAGCCTCAGTGACACTCTACATCAACTTTTTATTTTAGATACTGGATCCAACTTTCACGAAAATGAAGCCAGTAGAGGTGTCAGTATCGACCAGGTAATTAATATTCTTCTCCTCCCCTCTTTGATATTTTGGAAAAGTATGCTTCTGAGGACCATCTAGTAATACATTCTGTGAGGTCTAAGATAATGCGCTATTCCAAAAACAGATTCAGAACCATCGTTTGCTTATGAATAACTCTGGAACTGAGATTGCAAATAAATTCATTCATTTAGGGGTAATTTTGTGCCTCCATATATTTCATTTTTTTTAGAAACCTAAGCGCAAATGAAACTATACTAGTTATCAGCTCTATATTCTGCATGAATATCTATTTGGGGAATTAATTATGGCGACATATTGGAAAGGGTTCAGATACACTTCTATAAGAGCCTGGTTCCAGTTTCATACTCCAAACTACCTTCAACCTGGAATACCATTCATGGAGGTATAGAAATAGCCACGAAGAGTCTGGTTAAACTTCAACAGGGTATTACCCTTATCACCACACACATCCCAAAATACCAAATCCATAACCTTTCCAGCCGATTGTTGAGCTTTCTGTCGCTTTTGACGAGGTTCACCAGTTGCTCTCCAGTCAGATGACGATCGTTTTGATTTCGGAGCGAAGTGATGGATTAATTTTCATCCATACATATCGACGAAAAAAATCCGGTTTGTTATGTTTAAACATAGCCAAACACGGGTCAGAATCATCAAGACTCTTGTTTTTGGTCAACAGTGAGCTTGCGCGGCCTCCACTTTGAACTGAGCTTTCTCATAGTCAAATGCTCATGCAATATAAAGTCAACACGTTCTTTTGATTTCTTCACAATGTCAGCTAATTCACGCAACTTTACTTTTTGTGATTGAAAACGATTTTGTGATTTTTTTTATGTTTTCTGGTGTTACTGCCTCATTTGGACGTCCACTGCGTTCTGCATCATCGCTGTTTCTACGACCACGTTTGAAGTCAACAAACTAACGTTTAATTATTGTTTCTGATGGAGCGGACTCCTTATAACACTTTTAAAGCTACTGCTTCCCTAGAACGGTATTTTTTCCCATGAAGAAGCAGTGTAAAATTAAGACACGAAATTTTTGATCCATTGTTTTGAAAATAACAAAAGTAGTGTGACTCTTAGCACAATAACTCATGAAGTTATGAAATATCATGAAATTTCAACAGCTTTCTAACTGAAAACGCGGTGAATGTAATACGACTAGCGCCATCTATGTGTTAGGCCCGAGACTTTTCAGCCCATTTAGTAAGAATAAATATATTATTCGACAATGAACATTTTTGAAATATTCTCATAAAAAAAGACTTCAAATAAGTTGCTTTCTTAAATGGGGGAGATTCACTTTTTGACGTCATAGTGACACACACTAAATAGTGAAAGGTATCTTTGTCTGATAAAAAAAAATACAGCATTCTGTAACAAAGAACGCTCTGAAAATCGCCTTCAAATGACAATGAAACCAGAAATTCAGTTAATAGAGCGGCTGTTAGTTCGTTAAACCTCAACTTCGGACTTGAATATAAATTATCCTCAGTTTACACCCAGTGCACATTTCATGCAAATATTCTACTACTGCATCATCAAATACGTGTCCGCCGTTTTCGTGTTTCTCCAGACATCCGATACGCTGCCACATAATGTCGTTACCATTTAGGAACAGTGACCGAGTGCTCTCCATTTACGAAATATAAATGTCTGACTCACGTCTACCGAATGTTCTCCGGTGCATTAACCCTGTATTCAAGTTAAACCCAGTTTCTAATATAAAATTAGATGTAGACATTCTTGAAACTCCATACTATATAAATAAAGAGATGCCGAGGATCATAAATGAGACATTTCGAAGTGAATTATGGACGAGATATTTCATGAGTGATTAGTCAGTCAAAAAGCTTTCTACATTAGCAAAAAGTTATTTGTAACCCTATGCATATATTCATCGCTTCGTTATCAGCGTTGGGTATGCAATTCACTTTAATTTATGTAGCACCAGATAACAATGTCGAGATAAAATTCAATCTAGGAAAAATAAACCAAGGTAGCAATATTATTCTGGAGATAAAATATAGCTTATCGTATCGTCAAACTATAAAAACCAAGGGCGGTACACATATTTCAACTTGTGATGAAGTAATCGGAAAATATATGTTCTATAAAGCAAAATAATACTTCAAGGTTTATCAAAACTTACGATATAAATACTGGAAGATTATCTATGCATTAAAGAGAATATTATGCTTCTTTGTATTTCTACCGTAATGATGCGTTTAGGCTCCATTCCTGAATAGCGTTGACTCAATCCATCCAACAACAAACAAAGCAACGCAATCAAATATAGATGCGTGATCAAAGCATGATCATCCTGCACATTTGCATCTATTGGGTAAAATAAACAAGCTTGATTCGTCAAATACTGATACGGTTGAAGAAACTTCTAATTTGTTTCCCCACACTCCACCTAAAAAATCCTTTTTCTTTCAGTTTGTATCTGACTATGCATGCATGATCTACACATCTTTGTTGAGAGTTTATTTTGAAATATCTTACATCCTTCGGAAGTTTCCTAAATTTTCAGTGAAAAGATGGAGTAGATTACATTATTCTTCTACATAAAGAGAAGGTTACGTTTTCCTCCAGTACGAATTTGATGAGAGTAATTTCTTTGTTGATGCCATTATTTACTCTTGTATTCCTATCGAAAAAAGCAATTAACACTGCTTTTTTTAACACTATTAAGTTGATTACAAAAATAGTTGAATAATTCGATGTTGTTTTTTAATAGAGAAAATCGTTCTCATTGGAACAACTTTTTCTGATACTGAATAGTTGGTAATGATTTTATTTGTTTAGACATCTGAGTCTTTTTCGATGGGTCAAATAAATAATCAAATAGGTACCAAATATAAGGGAAAACATTTCAAAAACAGGGAGGTACGCGGGTCATTATATTTATTTTTATAAAAAAAGTAGAAAAAGTTTTCAACAAAAGTCATTTTTTGTGGAGGAAAATCAGTTTTTTTAACGACCTTTTTTGGGTTTTGTTACCTTCCACAATCTGAAAAATATAAAAATTAT
>WOGP01001895.1:0-17914 GCA_015342065.1 Leptinotarsa undecemlineata
CATACTATGCTATTGCGAAGGTCTGTCAAGGATAAGATTTGCAACGTTAGGGGAGGAAAAATTACAAACCTCTCAATACATGGGGAACTTGAGGTCTGGCCTATGGAGTCTACTCTGTTCACCACAGAATCCCCATAGTAATCTAATCTAATCTAGTACATTATTACTTGATCCTATAAAAGTAGCTATAATATATGCACATACACTAAATAATCAATGAGGTATTTTATCAATGAATAACCTATCGTCACATTAGCATATGAATACACATAAAATATATGTAATAATCAAAGATTTTCTCAAGTGTTGGGAATCACACGTTAAAAGGTAAGACCTCGTACTGGTGCGATAGCTGATTAACAGAAAAACAGCTTTCAAACAGATTTTTTAAACAATTTCAATATTGAATAGTTTATTTGAGATTAGTTTAAGTTATTACTCCTGTCGGGCGTCCCGAAAACCGAAACTTTTTTTTATTGGTTGACTTGTCTTTTACATATCTTTACAGTTTATTTTATGTATGTTACGGTATGTTTATTTTGTTGGTGAGAGCATAAAAGTTGGGCGTATTCGGCGATTTTCCGCTATAGAAAAAATATGGATCAGATAATTTGCATCAAAATTTGCAAAAAAAAATAAATTGACTTCTCGAAAACACTTGAAATGTTGACAGTGGCATACGATGAATGTACTCTAACTCAAATAAATGTTCACAAGTGGTTCAACCTTTTCACTGGAGATCAGTTAGCTCATGTCGTGCAATTTTTTCGTGAATTATCTTTAAATCAATACACTCTTGATAGGATACTTTTTGTTATTAATTTCTAACAATTGGATGATTAGGTCACAATAAAAATTGAAATCTCTACAGAGTTAAAATTGCGACATACTGTATGAATGGGATAATTGTATGAAACATTTGTGTAAGAATTTGCACAGTATAATGTTGGATTTTCATGAATATGAAAAGTTGGGACGAAGAAAGCAAACTTTTTTACTGACAAAATGATTTAGACTTTCGCGGCTGAGGTTTTTGGAATTTCTTTCTGACGTTTCGCTGGCGCGAGTGGCTAGCTTCATCAGAGGTTTAACCATCATGTTTTGCTGACCGATGACAGTTGATGAATGAACTATACCAAATGTAGATATATCAAACCCGCGTTATTATGTCTTACCTCTAAATACTCCACTGCATAGCTCATCCTTGAATGCTCCTGATCTACACCTCTTGGTGGATATTTATCACCACAACGAAAGGCTGCAAATTCGAAAAATTCTTCCGGAATATATTCTAGCGCGTTAAAAAGTGTATCATGATGTGTATTCCAGATAATTGAGAGATTCTAGAGCTAGCACATTTAAAAATGCTTTACAATTTCTGATTATGACATCTGAATTACTTGTAGTCTCTGATGAAATGCGAGGAGAAATGGAGCTCGGTGTCCAAACTCACATTATATATCCTGTTATCATAAAGGACGTGTTAGTTTTCCAAGAGAAAATAGAGTATTCACATTTTTTCACATTCAGATGTAAGATATTGTTATTGACCTGTAATTAATTTCAATCAAAATGATACACAATTAGTAAGAGTCATGGTTTTGAAATATATCTGAGTATTCAGCGAAAAGAAATTTTTCACATGTCAGAGTACCAGGTGATTTATAGATAAGAAAGAAAATGAAGGGCTCGAAATGTACCCCTGAGGTTCCCCTGAACCAGGTATTCTGATGACGCATATGCGTTACAGGAAACATACTGAACTATATTTCCCAAGTTAGTATATAAATAAAGTTTAATAAACTAAAAAACAAACTTTTGAAAAACATCGAACTAAAAAGTTGAAAATATTTTCTAAATAAGCTTAAAACAATAACGAACGAAAAATACTCGTATTATGGTGAAAAAAGCGACGGGCGCTTGATGTACAAAAAATATGGCACAAAGCGCCTACGCTTTTTTTACAATTATACTAGTATTTTTCGTTCGTTATTGTTTTAAACTAATTAAAAAAATATTTTGAACTTTTTAGGTCGATGTTCTTTAGAAGCGTAATTTTTAGTTTTTAAACTATACTTATTTTCCATTTTTTAGTTTCGTATGCTATAAAAGCGTGTTTTGTAGTTTTTTCAAACTATATCTGTCAAATACAGATCCCGAGCTTGAGAGTTACAAACGAAGAAACAAACATACATACATACATACGGGTTAAGCTAATAGTAGCGTGTTAATTAACAAAGCAAATAATGACAGTGTTCATTCCAACATTCTGTAGTTCATTGATCCACATTATATGATTTATTTGGTCGAAGACTTTGGATATATCGGTATAAATGACAACAATTTAACCTCTTTAATACATGTTTTCGATAATATGTTGTTATTTTGAGTGAGTTGATTTCTTGATTGACTATTTATAATTTATATTAATCTCTTCATTTGTTGATTTGCTTTCGGTAGCTTCTGCATCATACTGAGACCGTAATCACCATCACCAATGGAATATATCTGGTAGTATCTCTCCATCAACTTTTCTCAAGAAAGGTTAATGTAACGAGTCAGCATTAATCTCCGTCATAACTCAGAATATCATGTTTCTTATGGTGAAATACACATTTCGTTTCATAAATCACAACTCCATTAGTGACTGAACAGCATGTTTGCAAAATCGTTCGCACTAGCAGAATCATTAACGAAGTGTGCTTTCACGGAGTGAGACTAATATTTATAAAAACTTTTTGTGGTTTCATATTCCATTCTTTTTATGCTATCAATAACGTGTCCATGAAGCATTCTCCTGGATATATATGTTTTGCGGACAATATTTCATAGTCTGCACATTCATGGTTTGTTGAAAAAATCGTCATTTATCTCTGCAATATCTGGTTCAGATAAATACAATAATATTCGATAACAATAATTGTTTTTGATAAATGTTATACAGAGAAAGAATATAAATATAACATTCCATGGGGAAAATTGACTTGCACTGTTCATTTTACAAGAATATCAAAAGAAAATCAAAAATCAATAGATACATATTAGACAAAATTGGATTGAAAATATTTGTATTTGAATGGTGCTCACGTGAGATGTTAGAACATTTGTATAACAAAATAAGATTTCGTAGTGATGTACATACTATAAATATTATGTTTATAGGGTTAATTTCTCCTCTGTCCCATCAAACCACTTCATATCGCCGATCTTTAAGTTATAATATATAAATAATTTTTTTAATAAAATTCTACAAAAATATAAAGTCAGTAAAGTTACTATATTTGAGTGTTGTCACCAACAATATCATCGCTACTCAATCAGAAAACCATTGATTTCAAAAATTTTATACTTCTGAAAAATGTTCAGTAATAACATTCAACACGTTTTCTCTTCCTCGTCCCCCTCTCTTCTCCTTCTTTTTTTTTCTCTTCTTTTCCCTTTGTTTTTTCTCTAGTTTGGTTATCATTTCTTCAAGGCTAGAACTATGATCAACAGTACCCTTCTGTTTTTTGTAAGTTTTCTGTAAGACAATTGAGGGAATGAGAAAGGAATCGCTAAGAGAGCACAAGGACATACGAAAAATGCTTATCACAACTGCTTCGAAGATTGGGAGAAACACTGGAAGAAGTGTTTGATATCTGAGCAGGACTTCAATGAAGGAGGCGAAATGGAAATTGATGAATAAATAAATATTCTTTTGAAAAATGAAAAATAAAGTGAATTTAATTCACTTTATTTTTTCAACACACAATTCATACCATCAATCAGTATACAGATACCATTAATTTAATGTGATTGACCAAAAATCTATTACTCCCACTGTGTGAAGTATAGTGTCTAGCTCTTCCTTGTTGAGCAACATACCAATCACCGCACTGTCCCTTTGAATGATTTGCGTCTACACAAAATAAAGCCATTCCAGTTTCAATCAGTAAGCTATTAAACGGATGGGCATTAAAATCCCATCAAATGTCATCTAATTCGATTTCCTGCTCCCAAACAGTATTATTCTAATCTATTCATTAGGCTTGATCGCCTATAAAGCATACGAAAGCAGTTAATACCACTTTGTGGTTCATATCAGTGGAATTCAATGAATGCTGCTGGAGTGTACGGTTCAATAATTATATGATGTAGTTGAGTGGTTTATGAGAAAGGTTTGATGGGAAGCTGCAATACCTGTACGACATCATAACAGCATCCTATAAAAAGTTGATTGAGTGAGAAATAATTCGGTAAACTG
This sequence comes from Leptinotarsa undecemlineata, assembly GCA_015342065.1. Taxonomy (NCBI): domain Eukaryota; kingdom Metazoa; phylum Arthropoda; class Insecta; order Coleoptera; family Chrysomelidae; genus Leptinotarsa; species Leptinotarsa undecemlineata. The sequence goes on from WOGP01001895.1 coordinate 4,244, forward strand.
TTCAATAATTTGTGAAATTCAATTAAAATTTCTAATAGTTGTTGAAAGATTATTGTTATGATTCTGTTCTCACTTGTTCCCGAGAATAACTGCGGTTGCATCTATTGACCTTCACTCACTCACTCACTCTCTTCGCTTCCAAAGAATTCAAAACCCTTTGTTTTGGAATTTTCCTTCGGTATACGTAAATTTGAGCACATCAATAGTTGGTTTGATGACTTAGGATGGTTGAGGTTTGAAAAACTACGCAATCTACATATCCTTACCAAAACACATAAATTACTCTCAGCAAAACAACCTGATTATTCATATAACAGACTTGTTAGTGTTTCCCAGACTAACAACTATTAAATACTCGAAATGGCTTTGTCTTGGTTATTCCCAAACACAGCTCGGCCCAGTGATTTCAGACTCTACACGATAATGACATTTAAAAAACGCTTGAAACTACTACTCAAATCGTAGTAATTAGTGATATGTATGTCGATTTTTGCTAAGCTCTTATTGTTACTCATTTTAATTAGGCTTGGATACTGTGTTTGTTGATTTACCTCCTTTTTTTTCCTTCTTTTCATTATAATTGTTCTCTCGATATTTTATTCATTTTTCCTCCTCTTTTCAGACGATATTTGTCTCGCCAGTAGCTGAAAACTGCACGACAAATATCGCCTTGCTCTGGTGGTCGAGAAGGACTATGTCAGGCTTATTAGGTTGTATGTGTCTTAGGGTGGAGAACGAATATTTCCAATAAATTCGGCACTTCTCGTTCCACACAATGGATTCAATATCTCCTGGAGCGTAGGGCAACACCGGTGTCTCATCAATTCCGTAAGAGTGCTGTAGACGGTGATATAGCACTCTTAGGGCCGCGTTATGTCGATGGATATAGGCCAAAACCGCATATGCTGGACATGCTGATAGCAAGTGCATTAGGGTCTCAGGCGCCTCGCGGCAGACCCTGAACCTTGTTTCAGGAACCTCTTTACCCATCACACGACTGCGGTAGAATAAGGTGTTGAAGACAGAATCCTGACAACCCATGATGAACCACTCAGTTTCCGATTTCAGCCCACTCGAAGGTCAGGCGCTTTGATAAGTCAAGGTCTCCAATGTTATTGAAGAAGACCCCATGCATTGGCTTATCCTTGTGTTTCCGCAGAAGTAAGGTGATCTCTGCGGCTTTTGTTTGGGCTTTTTGCTGAACAGGTCCCAACTCGGTGACAGAGTTGTGCTCACCTCATTCAGTGTCGAAAACTATGCCAAGTTCATCAGCTGCTCAGGCAGCTGGCCAAAGGAGAAATGCTCCAATTCCTACTCATTCATGGTCACGGACCATGCAGAGAAGGGGATCCGATCTCCTGACGACTTTACTGGCTGTATTCAGTACCATTATGTCATGTAGAGACAACAAACTCAAAAGTCCATGGCCTCCTTGTTGTCGAAGGAAGTACAACCGTAAAATGGACGATTTGAAATGCAAAATCCTATAGAAATGCCTCATCCCTCGGTTCTTTACGTCGAGTTGATACAGCTCCTACCGAGTCCACCACACTACGAGTAGAGTAACTTTGTTCTTAGATTAGATTACTATGGGGCTTCTGTGCCGAACAGCCACTACTACACTGCGACCTTTGCAGGTCTATTGTGTGTGCCCTCATATATGCTAGAGTCCCTTGTCTAGACCCGTCCTTGTAAGTAGACTCCATAGGCTAGACCTCAAGTTCCCCATATATTGAGAGGGTTATGGTTTTTCCTACCCTAACGTTACAACCATTTTACTTGATAGACCTTCGCAATAGCATAGTATGGATAAGGAGGTTTCCTCGTCCTCTTGGTAAAGCCTGCATAGGGCTGTGTCTGGCCAGTCCGATGTTGTGCATGTGTTTGTTGAGTCTACAGTGTCCCGTCTAATCTAATCTAACTTTGTTCTTCCATGACAGTTCCGATGACCAGATCTGTCACTGCTGATACTTGCCGAGGAGAGAGTTCTTCACTGCTGTTACCTCTTGTGAGTGGCGTTGTTTCACCCCGAAGTAAGTATATGTCTCTCCGGCATTCAGATGCTTCCATCTATTTTCGTAGTCATCGCATCGTCCTCTTTTGAGATGCAGCTTTGCAAATTTGTCTATCCCGAATTTCATACCTTGTCTATCCCGAATTTCATACCGATAGCATGCGTATACTCTTCCACTACCCTCAAGGACTGATGAAAAAAACCATCTCTTCAGAGGGATAAAGTTTAAGATCATCCATGTAAAACAGATGGGGGACCTTGTGCCTCCGGTTTCCAGAGATTTCACAGTTATACCCTCGAGTATTTCTGAGCGCAACAGATAATGGCAATAGTGAGATGCAGAAGAGAAGCCTTGAAGATGTTGGGTTCATGATGAGGAAATGTGAATATTATGGCCACTGAACCCCTCTTATCGGTTGATGAAGCCAGTGTGTAGCAAAATACGCCTCAAATAAAATTAATTTTGGAAATTGTATAATCGATATCAAGGATAGTGACACTAATGTCTATCAACGGGCCATCGTATTTTCATGAAATTGATCTTCATTCAATAGAAATATTCTTCTTAATTCCATTTACTGGTATTGTCTGAACTCGAGAGGTTTTCCAACGAGAAGAAAAAATCTTTTTTGTGATACAACTTAAAGAACGTATGTAATACTAGTTTATTAACGCAATTTTCATAGTCCTTTATTATAATCTTCATGGCATGTTCTTAAATACTCCCTCTCACGTCCAACTGAACTTCATAGAAGCCGTCATTAGGTACCAATATGGTGCTATCACTGATTCTATTTCATTATTTCACAAGATATATTACACAGCATATTCGTATCATCACCAACTGTCAAGCTCGAGAAGTAATAATACATCATCCTCATCAAACGTAATCACCACCAATATTTCACATTCATTAGTCACTTCCAAAATATAACAGGAAGATAAAGTGAAAATACCTCTCGTTTTAATAAGATTCTATATAATCAAGGTTTTTCTGAATAATGGTAGAAAGTTCCAAGACATTATTTGCATATTCTTAGGCGTAATCCAGTTCCGAATTCACATTGTAACTTAGTGGTTAAGACATGTCATATTAAAACTACCAAGCGTAAAGTAAATGATTAATTAGCTCCAAGAAAGTATCTGCTACTCGTGATACCTAGGATATTAATAACGATAATTACTAATCGAAAAATATGCATCGCTGATGAATGTGGTGAAATTAATGAAATGCTATCCTCTGCGACGTTGAATCTGTTAACTACGTGAGGAGTATGCCTGAGGTTGTGATACAGGTAGCTTTAATAGTTCTTCAGAATTTCTGAAATATAAATGAATAGATGGCTATTCTACAGGTCCATTGTTTTTGTAGATGCATGAGTTTTCAAGATGAAAAGTATGGTTTCAAACAGCTTTCGAATTCATATTCGTAGCTGCTTTGCTTTTGTGAGTATGTTTGCTCCTTTGGAAGCTTTGAAATATTGATAGCAATATTATATATAATAATTGTAATGAAGCATTTTTCTCCCAATATCAACAACAATTCACAGAGTAATTTCAGGCGATAAATAAAATTGATTAAACTAGCACTAATGCATGAATTATTAGTGTGTGGAATTATAAATTTATTTAGCATTACCATTGAATAGGAGTTCTAGTCTAATTTTCTCACCTCAATTGAGCTCAAGAAAACATATCACAGTAAATAAAAATTTCAGTATAGTTCATGTTTATTACATACATTGAAGACCTAATCATTATCCTAGTTTGCGCACGTTTGATGATTCCATGTTGATAAGTATTGTTGACAAGTAGATATTGGTTTTGACGAAATTATCTCGAATAATTTAGTTGTAATGTTTAAGAGTGATAATAATTGTTTATGAAACCTTTGGCATCTGATTTGTGTATAGGACACACATTAGCCACTTTCCAAATATAAAAGATCTTTATATAATTTTTGTATAGGACTGAAATGATATTATCTGGTTCAGTTGTGAATTTGTCCTTCAATTTTTTTGCTATCGCAAACATTTCATGATCATTTATATATTTGGAAGTTATTTTCACAAATATATTGTGATTGAAAAAAAAATAGTAGTACTTTTGTTGATATTATCAGAAAAGTATACAATTTTGAAGGAGCCATGCATTTATCGAACTTCTTCCACGTTTATCATTTTACTTGGGAATCTGAAGACATTTATTTTTCGATGGAAACATTTCTGAAAAATTATGTTTATTTTCAGTTGGTTTTGAGCCTTTCGTAGATGAATGAGTTCGAGCTAATCATCGCAATTGCCGTTAGTTCGAAGTCCTATTATTTCAGGGGAATTTAATGATTCTTATTTACCTGAATTCATTTCAAAATGCTATCCACCTAACTCTTATTGATATCGAAGAGACTGATTTCACATACACCGAAGAGAAAATGATATTTCAACAAGATGCTGCTCCTTTATATTACATTTCTAACGATATTATTCGAACTACATGTCTAGAGTGCAGTAATGACCGACTCAATCACCTGACCTGAGTCTTAAAATAACAGGTACTCAGCGGATTTCATTGTATGTAGGTTGTTAAAACTCATTCTCGGTGTACATATGTTATCAATTGAATCGATGTCCATAACACAGTATCGAAAGCTTTTTTCCATTTCTATTTGAAAGAAAATTGTGGAATGGTTATTTCTGGGTTACAAAGAAGATTGAATCCTTGTTAAAACGTTATGTAGTTTGTTGTAGAATTCAACAAAAATCAAAACAATCATCATTTGAGATCTTCGATTTTGATATCTTCCAGCAGTGTTGAAAGATATTTCCATGTCAGTTAGGAAAAAAATGTAATGGTCGGTTCTGCGTTACAGGAAACATTGAATTCCTGTGGAAACCTAATGTATTTTCTTGTGAAATACAACAAAAATCAAAGTATTTAAACTTGTATGTTTCACTAGCGATTTGCTCCGGCTCCACTACAATTCTGATACCAAATATACTACAGAATGCCTTTATATACAACGTATATACAACGAACAGCTCTTTCGTCAGTAGACAATACAAACATGTAAGAGTAACCAGAGGTTACTCTTGAAAGAGCGACATATAATTGGCCGGTACCGCCGCAACCGCTATGTCCCTGCATTTCAAATCTATAACATCTTCGAAAATGTTCATTCAAATAACATGTTGTAAGGAGTCATATTGATAACATTATGAAAAGATAAAATAAAGGATATATTAAAGGTAATTTTATTAACGCGCTTTTTTCCACCGCGGCTAGCGTCTAACTCGAAATATTTAAAAATACTTCTTTATTGCATATCTGAAACGAAAAGCGAACCTGTCAAAATGTCAGCCTCCGAAAATATACCCGTATGGAGAAACAGTGATGAAAAACTACTTTTGTTTTATGGACATGCCTTTTCTTCCGTGGCTGGCGCCCCAGTTGAAATATTTGAAAATCCTTCTTTATTTCACATTTACGATATAAAACCAACATACATACAAAATTTCAGACTGAAGTCATATGTCGATTTGGAGACATTAGTGATGTCACCTAAAGGTAACTTTATTTTACGAACGAGTATGTTTCTCCCACAGCTGGCGGCTCAGTTGAAATATTTGAAAACCCTTTCTTATAGCACATTAACAATATAAAAGGAACCTATGATGAAACAATGATGAAAAGTAATTTTCATATGTAAACGCACTGAGAACGCCCCTGTTGAAATATTTGAAAATTATTTCCTAATGCGCATCTACAATATACAGGGGTGCGCAAAAGTCCGGAATACAATTAGTATCTTTTTAACCAGTAGTTTAAAAAAAAAAGGCTGAAACACGTCAATTGATTTCAGGTTGTACGCATTTTATGGCAATAAAATGAAAATTTTCAACCCCTTAGCTGCAACTCTCCCCAACTTTTTCTTTAAACGCGAACCTATGTCGTGAATGGGCTCATTGAAAAGCTCTTAAAAAACAAATAAGTGGTTATGATTTACAATGCTCAACAATTGCTAAGGATCACCAGTACCTACTTTCTAAAAGTTTACAAATTTCAAGAACGGACCAACAGGGCCAGGCACCACAACAAATTTTATTGATTTATGTGTAAAACTGATAACATATTGTATCATCAACATTCTGTTGATTTTATTTTTTCACCAAAAACTTACACATAAAATTAGTTCCATCCCAAGCAATTGTTGACCAGTGTACCTCAAAAAGAAAAAAAGGTTGTTGCATTTTTTGTACCAAAATGAATGTCTTGAAAATAACTATTGTCTTGACTCAGTTTTAAAATTGTGGCATTTCTGGGTGAAATTGAAAATAATGTATGTTTAGTTTATTAATTGAGTACCTTCAAAGTGTTCTTTTTTAATTGGCTAAACAAAAATGGTATTGTCAGGATGTGGGTATAGAATGCGGAGTCAAAGTGAGGTGTGTACTTTATTTAATGCAAAATATCCGGAAAATCACATTTCTCAGGCTACTGTGTGTTAGATCTTACACAAATTTGAAGAACATAGTACAGTGAAGGACTTGCCCAGAAGTGGCCAGCCACATTTTTTAGACGAAGATCAAAAATTGGACATTGCTGTATCTCTGCAGGAAGATCCACATTTATGAACGATTTCATTAGCCCAAAACAATCCTGCGTCTAGACGTAAGATTGGGAGGTTTTCGAAAACAGAAAAATGCCACCCATATAAGGGATGTCTTGTCCAAGAGCTATGGCAGGCGTTTACAATTTTGTGTGGAAATAATGAGGCGATGTGACGAGAATAATGGGTTTCCACTCAACATACTCTTTTCGGACGAAGCTATTTTTAATTTACATGAAGTAGTTAACAGGCAGAACTATCGATTCTGGAGTCAGGAAAACCCACAGTGGATATGCCAAGCTCGTACGGAGCGTCCTCAGAAAGTAAATGTATGGGCAGACATCATCAACAACAAAATATTAGGGCCATACTTTTTTGAGGGAAACCTTACAGCTGCACGCTATTTAGACTTTTTACGCTTTGAATTGGTCCCTGCTTCAGCTGTTATGTTTCCCAATGAAGCAGATCCATATATCCTCACTGAAACACTTTGGTTTCAACAGGACGGCGCTCCACCACATTTTGGTATCAATATCGGAGAACGTGTCGATGATATATTTGCAGGATGCTGGATTGGACGACGTGGACAATTGAATGGCCGCCAAGAATCCTAGACTTAAAGCCATTAGCTTATTTTTATTGGGGATATATGAAAGACAAGGTTTATCAAACTACGCCGGCTAATATTGAAGATCTAGAAAGCAGAATTAGAGTGGAATCACATAACATACCGGCTGGAGTGGAGGCCAATTTCAGCATCTGTTACGTTAATTCACCCGTAGATAGCACTAAGTTAGGTATTTGTAACTTTTCAAAACAGTTTTTTCTCATTTTGTTGTAACCACAAAAAAAAAGAAGGGTATGGTTGGAATCCATTTTTTACGTGCTTTTCAATGAGCCCATACACGACATAGGTTAGCATTTGAGAAAAAAAAGTTAGGGAGGGTTGCAGCTAAGGAGTTGAGAAAAAAATTTAATTTTATTACCAAAAAAAGCGTACAACGTGAAATCAACTGACGTATTTCAGCGTTTTTTTTCCTGAAATAGTGGTTAAAAAGATATTAATTTTATTCCGGACTTTTGCGCACCCCTGTATAAACATATGAACCCGCATATAAAATTTCAGCCCACAGAAATATAGCGGTACGAAGAAACAATGATAAAAAGGTAATATCCATTTATAAACGAAAAAAAGAGTTTGAAACTTTGTTTGTTTTTTACATTAATATATAAGTTTAAAAATGTCCTTGTAGGAATAAACTGCAGTATCTTTAGTTACAATTAAAAGTGGTAAAAAACATAGAAATTTTCAATTCTCTTTTTTTCATTATGATTTCTTACCTCTTCCATCAATTTATCCAAATATATCCTTTAGTGACTTTCGCATTTATAAGAATAGATTTGAGATCTTCTATTTAAATATCTTCAAATACCTGGTAACGAATGAAAATGTACATATTCTAAAACTTCACTAGTGAATCGAATACCAACCTCACTCACAGCTTCCATTGTAACCATAGATTTTCAGTTATAGATGAAGGACAGAATTTTAAGTCGTTTGAGAAAGCGGTGTGTATAAATTTCATACAATTATTCTCTAACCTGGATTGTGTTCGAAAAGAGATTAAATGTTGGTGTAACACATCTGATGAAACAATTCCTTCCGCTTCAAAAAATTAAACAAGCCATGAAAACAGCGATTCATTCGAAGTCAGCAATGAAATCGATTCAATAAGAGTCATTAGCAATCAACAATGGATCATATACCGAACTAAATTGAAAACTTTTTTTCTGAAATGTTAATTATAAATTTAATAGTTCATCGGGTGATAAAAACTTGGTTGCTTAAGCAAGAAGTGTTACTTATTGAGTACATAGATATTTCCGGTGTGATAAAGAAAGGAGACGGAAGTCATTTTTGTGGAGAAAATCTAGAAAGGACTCAGGATATAGTCCTGAGAGAAATACTTCTATTTCTCTCTCATGGAACTATGGCGGTCTACAATGATCTATTTATTTATTTAACTATACAATATGTTCAGATTTTATGAATTGAAGGTGGCCGAAAACATGTCAACCACAATCTACCGTTGTAACCATATCTCATGTGTTCATAAATTGAAAATGGATGCGAAAAACTCACATATCATACGTTCGGCCCCAGGACTGAATTGATTTTCTTTTATCAAGAGTAAAAATCTTAGGTTTGGCATTGATAATGTTAACAGATTTTTTAAATAAAATACGGCAACCATTTTTCAATGTTCTGATACAATGAAATCCCAGCAGACATTTAATGTCAAAAAATTTGAAGTTCTCCCAAATAGCCTGTTAGAAATCTATTTAAAATTTGTTCTTCCATCCAGCTGTCACCCTCCTTTGAACGACAACACACACTACTCTAAATGTGAGCCAACTGAAGATTAACGAGGGCGCACCGTTTACTTTGCTATTCCTAAACTACTGCGAAACAAATAGGTCCACCATATTACAAATGGTCATTTTGAGTGAATGAAAAATGTCTTTCTTACACAAGTACGACAGGTTAGTTTCAACCAACTCTGGTTGGTTGAGATAAGAACATATTCAAAGAATGATTTTCGCCACATAAATCTTTGAAATATTGCTTCCTAATACACCAATAGATTTGCACAAGAAATTGGTGGTATCTCAGTGCAATAGTAGTTGTAATAAAAACATTCTCTTGATTCCTAAGCATAGCAAAACAATATTCACCAGAGGTTTTTCTCATGAAGCATCCAAACTGTATAACTCTCTGCTTGCCTGATTCGAAAAAACTTCATGTATCATGTAATTTTCTTGACTGAAAACCTTTTTTAGTCAAGGTGATAATAATTCGATATACGATGACTATTCAGAAAATATGGTGATTGTTCAAATATCGCAGCCTTCTCTGAGTCAGAAAAAGTTCAGAAGTGGTACAAAGAAGTGGCTGAATTCTGACCAAAAAATCATCCATTGAGCATCGTCCAGGAGTTGTTGGATGACGTCAACGGCGATTTAGGTTAGCTCAAAAAGGGTCACAATTGGTGACACCTCATGGGTATATGATCATCACATCAAATCAAAAGTCCAATCGTTCCAATGGAAATGCCCAGGAGAGCCAACACTAAAAAAATTACCCAAGTTTGAATAAATGTGAAGGTTTTGCTTTTTTTGATTACCGTGGAGTTGTACATCAGACGTATTTGCCACATGGTTTTAAGGTCAAGAAAAAGTATTTTACTAGTTCCACTGTCTAATCAGGAGTATTATCTTTTTGTAAAACCTATTATAGTGAAAATCATGAAGTGAACTGTATTGATTAGTTTTTTATTATCTTGAAGATATGCGCAGCTTGCGAGAGAAAATACGAAAAAAACATCACTATGATGTACCTGATCACTGGTCATTGCTTTCCATTTTATGAGCAAAAACCACAATATGATTATGCCCCAGTCACTGATTTCAACAGATTTGTCTCTGCATTTTTCTTTGTTTCCAAGATTGAAGAGACACATGAAAGGACGGCATTTTGCGACGATTGAGAAGATAAAAACTGAATCGCTGAAGAGCTCAAGGACTTACAAAAAAGTGCATTTGAGAACTGTTTTCAAAGATTAGAAAAACTATGGCACAAATGTATCATATCTGAACGTGACTACAAAATAAAAATTGATGAATAAATAACTTATTCTTTGAGGAAAATTAAAGTTCATCTTATTTTTTGAAAAGACAGCGTCATATTTATATACTCCATGATTCCTATAATTAGGAAATTATGATGAGTTTCTTTTGTGAGTATGCATATCTTCATTTTTTGTGTAATTGTGACACACATACTACCCACACCGTGGGGCGAGTGATACTTGGATCCAAGAATCATGATATTATCATTATCATTCGAAGTTTGGCTGGACACCAGTAATCTGATCAACCATCTTGACAGAGTGATCTGGATACATTCTGCGAAGCTCCAACAGGAAATCCCGATAATTCACAGGTTTTCCTCTTCTTTTCAGACAGTTAACACAAAACATATTTTAAACAGACATATTTCAAGCAGGTGTTCGTCTTGTAGGAGCCGAAAACTCCACAACAATTATCGTTTTGCTCTAGTGGCCGAGTAGGACTAAATCAGGCTCATTAGCTTGTATGCGCCTGAGGCTGGTGAAATAATATTTCCAATAAATTCGGCACTTCTTGTTCCTCACAAAGGATTCAATATTCACCGGAGCGTAGCACCAAATTGCCATTTTTCAATACCGTAAAAAAATCGTAGGTGGTAATAAAGCACTCCGAAGGTGTATTATGTCGATGGATATAGGCTGAGACCGCATATGCTCTGCATGCTGACATCAAGTGCATTAAGATTTCAGACACCACGCCACACTCCCTGCACCTTGTGTCAGGAACCTTCATACACATAACACGACTGTGGTAGAGTAAGGTGCTAAAGACGTCATGCTAGCATTAAACCCCTCCGAGTTCAGCTCACGCGACCTCAGGAAAGCTAAGGTCAGACGCCTTGATAAGCCATGATCTTCAAGCCAAGATCCCATGTATTGGCTTATCTTTGTTTGCCGCAGGAGTGAAGTGATCTCTGTGGCTTTTATATGGTCCTGTGCTGAACGGGTTCCTACTCTGTGGCAGAGTTGTGATCACCTCGTTCAGTGTCAAAAACAATGACGTCCTTTGAGAAAGTTATAAAAACAATATGAGGGCACATAGGCACAAAGTTAAATTGGCAAAACAGACATATTACAGGACTGAAATAAGTAAGGCAACTAACAAAACCAAAGAAACATGGAACATAATAAATTATGAATTAGGAAGAAAAAATAGTAACCTTAAAAATGATATTATTCGTACAACAAATAATTGTCTTATATCTGACACAACTGTGACTGCAGAAGTGTTTGCCAATCATTTCTCCAATGCAGCAGAAATAGCTATGTCAAATCACTTAAGACAGAACATGCACCCTCGTTAAGGAAATCAATATCAAATGTCCATATGAATCGCCACCCATCACCGAATATTTGAAATGAAGCACAAATCATCTTCCGGTATGGACGAAATATCTATTATTACTATCAAACATATATTTCCCGTTATTATTGAACCACTAACTTTTCTTATAGATCAGTCTCTGGTGCAAGAAATCTTTCCTGATGTTTTGAAAAAGGCACTTGTGATTCCTCTCCACAATAAGGCAATTTAAATGAAATTGACAATTACAGGCAAATATCGCTACTCTGTTCTTTATTCAAATCAATAGAAAAGATAACAGTAAATAGAATAACCGATTACTTGGAAAGCAACAACATACTTTCAACTTCTCAGCATGGTTTTGTTAAAAAGGGATCCATTGAAACAGCTTCCTACTATCTTCTCGATTACATTTACACTCAGATTGATAAAAATAACTACGTCTTATCACTATTCTTGGACATATCAAAGGCATTCGATACGGTGTGCGTAGAATTTATTTTGAAAAAAATAATACAATGTAATTTCTCATCTAACGTCATGAATTGGAGCAAATACTACATGACGGAAAGAACTATGTATGTCACTTGTAATGATGTTCTTTTTGATTTTCATGCCGTAAAACTTGGTATACCTCAAGGATCTGTTATCGGACCACTATTCTTCCTCCTATATGGTAACGACATGCCTCAACATATAACAACGGGTTATGTTACAGTGTTTGCCGTTGATACTACCATTACCGTATCAGGTTCAACTGTTGAACAACTTGCTTCCTCCTCCTCCTGGTGTCGGAGAAACAAACTAATCCTTAACATCTCGAAGTCAGTCGCTATGAAACTTTACAAGAAATGGCGACTCCACAACGTTATCGATATTGAAGACTTGCAAACGTCCACAGAAGTGAAATTCCTGAGTATTCATCTCGACGACAACCTAAATTGGGAAAAACAAATCAATCATGTATGTGCAAATCTGAACAAAGCTTTTTATGTTATACGACAGATGAAGCCCAGTTTAGATAAAGCAGGCTTACTAAATATCTACTACGCAATGGTTCACACTCGGCTTAGTTTAAATATCATGGCTTGGGGAAGAGCAAGAGACTCGAATAGAGCTTTTGTGGCTCAGAAAAGAATCCTGAGACTCATATTTGATTAGAATTTCTGGGATAGTTGCGGGCCTATTTTTATAGAAAAAAAGATTTTAACCCTCATATCCATTTATATTTTGAAATGTGTTTTGTTCGCAAGACATAACTTATCGGTTCTTGCGACAAATGGATCCGAGCACGAACATAATACACGGCATGGAGCTTCTTTGAGAAATCCACAGCACAGAACCTCATTATATGAGAACTCCCCATGGTAATATGTAATCAGTTGTTACAGGTATTTCAAAACAAAATAAAAAATTATTTACTTAGAAAGTGCTATTATAGTTACCAAGAGTTCATGAATGAAAATTTGATAGACACAGATTTCACATGATTGTTAAGTTTTCAAAAAGTAAACGATATTGTTTGTTTTTTATATATACTGACGCTCCAATTCATATGTACGAATTGAAAGATTTTATTTATTTATACATATGCCCGTTTATTTTCTAGTGTAACAAATTGTAATATTATAATGACTTACTATATGTACCTAATGTACCAACAAACGGTTAATAAACTATTTTTTTTGTACTGTGCGCTGGTCAGGCTCTATCCTCCGAAGCCCCGATACATTCGGAAGGGCGCGCCAGCATTATCAACCAGTGACCACTCCCCACACCGTCGGGTAAGTGATCATTGGGTCCGAGAATCATGTGCCCTGAGCAAGCGCAGTGAGCAAAGAATGACAGCCTTCTGCATCTGTGCAGCTAAGATTTCTGCCTTAGTGCGTCAAGCCGGTATGATTTTAAGAGTAGAGAGGACATCATTCCACCAAGGACTCCAATAATCAGAACAACCATCTTGACAGAGTATGCGGAGTTCGAAGAGAAAATCTCGATATTTTATCCGTTTTTCCTCCAGTTTTCTGACGATATTCATCTCGCCAGGAGCTGAAAACTC